>JANAVB010026272.1:0-20719 GCA_029216955.1 Iris pallida
ACTCCCAATAGGTAAAACCTATCCTCTAAATCGATTTTCTTTGCATATAAATTAGTTTTGAATCCGTAGGATCCATCCTCATGCATGTGTCCCATTTAGATTCAAATTTGAGGCCATTTGGAGCTCTCTTGAGGATTTTAGATATGTGTCTTGTGTCCTACTTGATAGATCCCAAATTAGGACACCCCATGTGTATGTATGTATGATAATAGTTTAAATAGATATTTAAATTCAGTTTTAGAATGGTTAGAGAGTTGATTGATCTTAGTTAGGATGGTTAGAATGAGTTTTATTTGGATACCTATGTTTGTATCCAAGTATCTTGGCCTATATGTGTTCTTTTGTCCAAAATAATTCAAATTTGTCATAATATTCATCCACGTTTTTATTAACCAAAGTAACTTAGAAATGTCATAACTTTTAGCTTAAAACTCCGATTTATCTCCCATTTTTTTAAAAGAACCGTATCGAAGTTAGCTTTCCAAATATATATTTAATAAGCCAAACTCTTTTTGTAACTTTCTGTAGAATTATTTGAGTGTCAGTTGTACGAAAGACGAACGTGTTTCGGTATTTTCGCGATTTTGGAAGCTTCCGGACACGAAAATACGATCCGTTTGAAGTTTCGGAAAGCTAACTCGAAGAGCTACAACATACTTTAATCCTAGAATTTATTAGAGGCCCAATTGGTACAGTATTGGTTTTAAGTAGAAGAGTGACTATACGATATATGCATTTTGTGTAACCTATGAGCCTATGTAGTATGGATATTAAATGAATATAGAGTATGTAATACATGATATGTTAGATAAATTAAATGATATATATCCTCTTTACATTAATGTATATATATGGTTGAATGCAAGCATGTAGGAATGCAATTAATATAATGTACGTAAGCAATGCATAAATGCATGAATGAAAGAATGATATACAATGTATGCATAAAAGTATATAATGAATGCTAGATATGAATGCAAGGTATACATGTAATGATAGATATGAATGCATAATATATAAATAATATAATATAATATATAATAATAGCATGTATGGTAATGTAGAATATATGATGCAAGCATGTATATGTCCACTGTTTTCTCTTTTTCTTACATTTTCCTTCCCTTCCCTTTCCTTTTCAGTTTTTCCCCCCTTTTTTCCTCTTCTATTTTTACATGTTGTATACAATGTATATAATGTATAGATGCATGTAAGTATGTAATATGTATGAATGACATGTATGTAATAAAAATAAGTATATGTATGCAACTTAATGATATGTGAATGGATATAATGCCTGAACTGAAATATGCATGCATATGGGATATGAATGAATGTATAAATGCATGAATGAATGTCATATATGAATGAATCAATCAATCAAAAGTATAAGTAAAATATAATGCATTGTAATGAATGTTAACATATATAATGTATAAAAGTATGTATGTAAATGTGCATGAATGTATATATCTATGTAACTATGTAAATATACATGATGTAACATATGCCTATATATATAAATATGTATGTAATGTGGATATGCATGTATGTATGAAGGTATGTATTTATATATATTATCTATTTTATATTATGCATTGTTGTGGTTCACATTGTCTTGTGATTGTGTGAGTGCTAGCCTAGGCTTGGTTAGGCCTAGTAAGACTTGTTAGACTTGTTTGGGCTAGGACTTGACCTAGTTGACCTAATTTGACTAGTGTGGTTGACTAGAGTTGACCAAGTGTTGACTTTAGTCTAGATTGACCTAGATTCATTTAGAATGCATTGTAGTGCATCTTATTACCATTCTGGACATGTTATGACTTGTACTGTTATAAATAGGAGCCAGACACCACTCCTCGGACAGTACTTTCATCTTGGACACTCAGATACCAGGCGAGTACATTCTCTGATAATTTTATATCTTGTTTAGAATTATTTTCCTGCTTTAAATTATTTTACTTGATACTGTCACGTTGGTCATACGGATTAGTACTATATGGATCCCTTCTTGAGATGTTATCCCCTCAGGGAGCATCGGATACTACATGTTCTGTGCGTTTTACTTACATGGTGTATTACTATGCTTCATGGTTCATTGATCACTTGTGACATGTACTCTCATGATCACAGAGTCTTCCTTGAATTACCCATTTATGGGCATTCCCAGAATCACCCATTTATGGGCTTACCATGTATCACCCCTTGTGGGCCATTGCATGGATAGTAACATAACCTGGCAGGATCCTTGTGTATTGATTGGGGTACGGGGGAGTAGAAGTGGACATGTGAATAATATCCAAGTAGTGTAGTTCCCATAATCACTCTATAGTATAGTTCCTAGAATCTCCTATGTCATTTACATGTCTATATTGTACTCTGAATCACTAGCCACTGTTAGTTCTCTATTTATAGTAGATATTTCTATTACAGTTCTCTCTCTGTTTACATTCTGTACTTTCTTTCAGTTTCCTGTATCTTACTCTACTGCATGATTAAATTTTCTAACCTGCTATGATATGTTGAGATGTATTGTGCTCGCTCCTGTCCTGACTAGACCTGTTGATAAATTTTACAGATAGCCTAGAGGTTGCCTGCTAGCCTAGAGGAGACATAGTAGAGGTTGTATAGTTAGTTATTTAGTTGTATTGAGTTGTATTTATTCTATGGATTACTGTATTGAGCTTTGAGATATTTTCTGGATTTGTGTATCTTAGACACTTAGACTTCTATCTGCTGTATCTCTTTTGGATTTCATGTTTTACCTATCTTTTATCTTGCTCTACCTTAGTTGTGATTGAGACTGTATCTGCTATGTCACCTCCATTCGAAGAGTATATACTGTACATGTACCTTTATATTGTTAGATGTTTGACCTAGGACAGCGTTCTACCGCCGATACTGCGGGGTAAGCTGGATGTACCCACGTCTCGTGCCCTTACTTTAGGGTGCAGGTCGTGACAGATTTTTCTCGAATCGGTATCCGGGGCATCGAAATCGAATCGACCTAGGGGGAATGAATAATCGTGCTTCGGCACTGATGCATTGCGGGACCGTCAGTCAGGCTTGCAACCTAGACTAAATGGGCCGAAATGCCCTTGAGATAGTCCCACGTGTTGTGTAACATCAATGACCGCGTATATAAGATAGTAGCATGCTCACCCATTGTCTTATGCAGGTAGTAAATATTATCTCTGTTTTTATGCAGGGACGAGCACGGCCGTGGTAAGAAATGCGATAAATTGATATGTTTTACTGTATGCTTTATTATTCAAAGATGGCTATCGATATAAACTGAATTCATTTAGTTCTAAATAGAAAGACAACTCTAAAGCATGCCTATCTTAACAATCAGAGTCGGTTTAGACGAGTGGGTTCGTCTCGTCCACTTAGCAAGTGTGCTAATCCCATCCTCCAATTTCCCAGGTGCGGTGGACGCTCTAAACTAAAGTGAAGCTGAAGTGCGGAGAGGCATTTTGAAGCTCTTCCTATGCTGAAGTATTTTAAAGCCAATTAAATCGACGACTTATGTATAAAGGGGCAAATATATGGAACGGCAAGTAGTTAGTTCAGGCAACTTGTCGAGTGTATTTCTTCTGTTTTCAATCAATGTAGCCGCAACGGCATCCAATGTAATTACGACTTGCACTTCGTTGCAAGCTATGAATAAAAAGCAAATTTCTATCTTCCTATACTGCATCTTATATTCTGAAGTGATTTGTGAATTTTCAACTTGACGTATTAATATGAAAAGCAACATAACGTTCTTTCCTTGTACGAGTGCAACTCCAGACTCGTACGACATCACGCCTTAGCGAGGACGATCGAATCGGCAAAATAACATCGGGGACGAACGGTTTGTCGACTCGGGGCATGGCAAATTGGTATCAGAGCACAGTTATGTTTCCTCTGATTTTCGAAAAATGTTTATTGTTGGAATATTCGTTGTGATGGATCGATTGAATGCTTGTCGGCATGCTGCGTGAAATAAAAGTTCCATACAGGTAAGCCCGTAGATATTTTTGAAAAATACTAACAGATTTACTCTGTTTTGTAGGAATGACTAAGAAAAAGAACAATACTGGCACAACAACCCAAACTGTAGATAGTACGTCAAGCACAAAAAGTACTGGCCCTAGCGAGACGACAATGGAAAAAATGCTACAGTTGATGGAACTGCAGCAGCAACAGCTTCAAATGTAATTCAAAGCCCAATTTGATGTGCAGCAGAAGCAGATGAACGCCCTGACTCAGATAGTGAGCAGGATGGCGGGCAATACCAAGGCAACGAACGTGGTACCCGAGGAGAAGCAAGGTGATCAAGAAGAAGACAAGGAGGAAGAAGCTCAACCGCAAATAAAAAATTCTTCTTCCTTGTTCAAGGGAAAGGAGTTTCGTAAGATGAATCCACCTAAATTCAATGGCCGAGCAGAGCCTGATGTGATCGTGGGATGGCTCACGGAGATTGAGGACCTATTTAATCTGCTTAGCATTGAAGGGTCCCAGAGGGTAGCATGTGCGGCGTTACAGCTGCAACTGAGAGCTTACGACTGGTGGGCAGCTAAGAAGCAGGAAATCTACGAAGCCGATACAGACACCACGATTTCCTAGAAAATATTCAAGGAAGCTTTCCTCGAACAGTACATTCCTTGTGCCGTCTGTCGTCAAAAAGAAGACGAGTTCATGATGGTGTAACAGGAAAATATGTCTGTCGACGATTATGACTCGAGCTTCTCAAAGCTAGGCGAAGTTTGTCGGCGCCTTCCTGCCCAACAAAGAAGCGTGGTGTGAACGTTTCCAACAAGGCCTAATTGATGAACTACGAAGGGACGTCATGAATCAAAGGTGCCGAACATACCGTGAATCCTACAATGCTGCTCTCGATAGTGAGCGTATCTTTGGCCGTATGTCGCAGAGAGGCATCCGTAACCACTTCAATAAGCAGTCCTAACGACGTCGGGGGATCGAGAGTATCAAAACGTCCGAACAGATTTGATGACCGAGGCCATGGCGGTCAATACTACACCAGGTGCAATAAGCGTGGGCACTGAACTGTCGATTGCGTCACGAGATCTTGCTACAAGTGTGGCTAGGTAGGCCACATAGTTACATATTGTCCTGCAAAAAGTTCCAAATCAACCCAACCCACTAAGGAACGTACCGAATCAACCTAAAGTGCCTATACTATAAGGCGCAAATGCGATGCCCGTTAACCCACAGAATCAACGCCACGGAGCTCAAGGCCGAGTTTATACCTTAACTCGGGACGAGGCGTTCGCGTTCGATACTGTTGTAACAGGTATATTACTCTACAAAATATACCTGCTCGAGTACTATTCGATTCGGGTGCGACGCATAGCTTTATATCTGCTGAATATGCGAAAGAAAATAAAATAACCATGCAATCACTAGATATGAATATTAGCATTAGCACTCCGTCGGGAGTCGATATGCCTGCGAACTTCATTTGTAGGGATGGCCATATTTGTATCGGGGGAAGAAATCTATCCTTGGATGCCATCGTACTAGACATCAAATAGTACGACATAATCCTAGGCATGGATTGGTTGGGCGCTTGTCATACAACGATCGAGTGTGCGGAGAAGAAAGTGGTGTTTCATCTTCCTGGCGAGACAGAGTTCTCGTATTCGTGCGGTACGGTCTCGAAGACGGCAATGATGTTATCGGCAATCTCGGCGAGGCGTATGCTGCGTTCCGGCTGCGCAGGATACTTGGCATCAGTTCGAGACACGCGGAAGGATAATACAAACATAATGCAGACTGATATTGTGGCAGATTTTTTTGACGTTTTTCCTGACAAGATGCCCGGGATGCCGTTGGATCAAAAAATTGAATTCAGCATCGACACCTTTCCGGATACACGGCCGATATCAAAGGCGCCTTACCGAATGGCTCCAGCAGAACTGAAGGAGCTGAAGGTGCAATTATAAGAGTTGCTAGATCGCAGATTTATTCGCCCTAGTGTCTCTCCGTAGGGAGCTTCCGTATTATTCGTGAAGAAGAAGGATGGATCGATGCGGCTATGCATCGACTATCGTAAACTCAACAAGGCGACCGTACGGAACAAGTATCCTTTGTCCCGAATCGACGACTTATTTGACCAACTACAAGGCGTGGCAATATTTTCAAAAATTGATCTTCGTTCAAGCTATCATCAGTTGAAGATCAAGTCCGACGACGTATCGAAGTCTGCCTTCTGTACTTGATATGGTCATTACGAATTCCTAGTCATGTCGTTCGGTTTGACGAATGCTCTAGCCGCCTTCATGGATTTGATGAACCGAGTCTTCCGACCCAAAATCGATAAATTTGTAGTCATGTTCATCGACGATATCCTTATCTACTCAAGGGACCAAGAAGAGCATGCAGAGCACTTGAAGATGGTACTGCAGATTCTGCATAAAAATAAATTATATGCCAAGCAGAGTAAATGTAAGTTCTGGATGAGTAGCGTGACATTCCTCGGACATGTAGTCTCTGTCGAAGGTGTCGCGGTGGACCCAAAGAAGATTGAAGCGGTGGTAGATTGGAAACGACCTACCTCGGCTAGCGATATTCGGAGTTTCCTGGGCTTAGCGGCTACTACCGAAGATTTGTGCGAAGCTTTTCAACGCTAGCATCGCCTCTGACTCGCCTCATCCAGAAGGGAGTAGTATTTGAATGGAGTGACGACTGTGAATCCAGCTATCAAGAGTTGAAGCAACGGCTCGTCTCAGCTCCAATCCTTGCACTTCCAGATGGTCCAGAAGGCTTTCAGATATTCAGTGACGCATCGAAAACTGGCCTCGGGTGCGTACTCATGCGGAGAGATAAAGTCATCTCCTACGCTTCACGGCAGTTGAAGCAGCACGAGAAAAACTATCCGACGTACGACCTAGAATTGGCGGCGATCGTATTTGCATTGAAACTCTGGCGGCACTATCTTTATGGTGTGGCTTGCAGAATCTACACAGATCATAAAAGCCTGAAATACTTGTTTACGCAACGAGAACTCAACCTATGGCAGCGACGTTGGCTCGAACTCATAAAAGATTACGAGCTAACGATCGAGTATACACCGGACAAGGGAAACGTGGTAGCCAACGCGCTTAGCAGAATATTTATGGGAACACTAGCCATAAATAAGGAGATACAACGAGACCTTGAAGCAATGGGTATCGAACTTGGAATTGAGTATCGACACCTACACCTAGCTCAGTTGAAGTTAGGATCGAGCCTGCTTAGCAAGATAAAGACCGCACAGAAGGACGACTCATTCCTGAAGAAGATGCGCGAGCTGATTTCAACAGGAAGGGCGACTGACTTTACGGAAGACGGAGACGGGACGATACGACTAAAGGGAAGCCTCTGCATTTCTGAAACTGCCAAACTCAGAAAAAAATTCTGACGGAGGCACACTATACGAAGTACTCGTTACATCCTGGAAGTACCAACATGTACAAGGACTTACGCACAAATTTTTGGTGGTACGACATGAAGAAAGACGTGGCTACATTCGTGTCACAGTACATGGCGTGTCAGCAAGTGAAGGCGGAACACCAAAGGTCAGGCAGAGAGCTGCAGAACCTCGCCGTTTCCGAGTGGAAGTGGGACAACATCTCGATGGATTTTATTGTAGGATTTTCGAAGACGCCGTGGGGGAATGATGCGATTTGGGTCATTGTTGATAGATTGACCAAGTCGGCTCACTTTATCGCAATTAAAGTAGGATGGAGCGTCGATCGATTAGCGCAAATCTACATCGACGAGATTGTTCGACTGCACGGGGTACCGGCCTCAATAATTTCGGACAGAGACGGGCGATTCCTATCGCATTTTTGGATGAGCCTACAGGCGACGATGGGGACCAAACTAAACTTTAGTTCTGCGTACCATCCCCAAATATACGGTCAGACGGAGAGGGTAAATCAAATCTTAGAGGATATGTTGCGTCTGTGTGCGATCGACCTAAAGACTAGTTGGGATACGCATTTGCTGCTTGCGGAGTTTGCGTATAACAACAGCTATCAATCGAGCATTCAGATGGCTCCATATGAAGCGCTCTACGGGAGGAAGTGTCGTTCGCCAATATCCTGGGATGAAGTCGGAGAGCGACAAGTGCTTGGACCGGAACTGGTGGAGCAGGCTGTCGAAAAGGTCTGCTTGATTCGAGATAGACTCCATATCGCGCAAAGTCGACAAAAGAGCTACGCAGATCTTCGTCGACGATCGCTAGAATTCTTGGTCGGGGACCATGTGTTTCTGAAAGTAACGCCCATGCGCGGTGTGATGCAGTTCGGCATTAAAGGCAAATTGAGTTCGAGATTTGTAGGCCCCTTCGAGATCATCGAACGAGTTGCAACGGTTTCTTATCGGATCGCACTACCTCCTGCCTTGGCTGATGTGCACGATTTCTTTTACGTTTTACAACTTCGAAAATACGTGCACGATCCAAGCCATATGGTTAGCTTCGATCAGTTGGAGCTACGTACTGACTTGTCTTACTCAGAGGAGCCTATTCAAATTTTAGACCGCAAGAAGAAGGTGCTACGAAATTGGTCGATGTCCTTGGTTCGCGTGCTTTGGCAGAACCATTCAGTTGAAGAATCGACGTAGAAAATAGAGGCGGAGATGAAAGAGAAGTACCCTGCGTTGTTTGTCTAAATTAAGGTCAGACCCTTGTTCTTAAGTTTCGGAATGAAACTTTTTTTTAGTGGTATATTATGTAGTTCCCCGCTTTCGATAGGCGACAGACTTCATAATATGCTTGTGCCGAGTCAGATCGGCCGGGAATTTAGATGGCCATTTGACTCGATCGCTAAGCTTGGTAAACAATAACGCCTTGCGGCATCGATTCAAATCGATTTGGATAGAAGTTACGAGAATCGATCCAACTAATAGAACAACTTCTGTTGGAATAAGTCCTAGATGCAGTGGACTGCATCTCGGCGAGTGAGCTCTATGAAAGAGTCCCTTCGATGGGACCGGACCACTGTATGGTTTTCTTGAAGCTTTTGCCGCTGGGTTTTGATGAAGTGCTTTCGTGTCGTTTTCCTGGATACAATTTACAAATTTCGAAGCAAGGGGAAAAGAAGGAATTCTAACAAAGTGTTGGTGCCATTGCAGGAGCTCGCGTAACTAAAGCTTGACATTGCGAAGCGCTTCAACGATCGGCATGAGCAAAGTAATCGGTGGGTGATTCGGCCCCTTCTTTTCTACTCTGTCCCGCAAACTAATTCCTTGCCTCGAATTCATTCAAATCGAACGATGCCAAGTTAATTGCATGCCAATCCACTAAGGTCAAGAACTCGAGAAAAACGTATCGATTTAGAGTAATCTACTCTGAAAAATACAAGTTTCTCACATAAACCAGAAAGTTTAAGGTTCTAGTAAAAAGATAGACTATTTCACGTGCTGCAAAATAATATGAAATGTCGATCGTGGGATTTGATGCCTCAGACAATTTGGTGCCTACGAGACGCTAAATCGGGAGTACGACTTTGGAGAAAATGAATCGTTGCATGAGTTGGGGGAAAATGATAATGCCGTTCAATACAGTCCGCGCTACACAAAACTGTTGCATATATTAAACTGTTCATACATTGGCATGGTCATGGACAGCTTGTGCACAAGTTGATTTTCCTCAAATCGGTATCCGGGGCATCGTAATCGAATCGACCTAGGGGGAATGAATAATCGTGCTTCGGCACTGATGCATTGCGGGACCGTCAGTCAGGCTTGCAACCTAGACTGAACGGGCCGAAATGCCGTTGAGATAGTCCCACATGATGTGTAACATCAATAACCGCACATATAAGATAGTAGCATGCTCACCCATTTTCTTATGCAGGTAGTAAATATTATCTCTGTTTTATGCAGGGACGAGCACGGCCGTGGTAAGAAATACGATAAATTGCTATGTTTTACTGTATGCTTTATTATTCAAAGATGGCTATCGATATGAACTGAATTCATTTAGTTTTAAATAGAAAGACAACTCTAAAGCATGCCTATCTTAACAATCAGAGTCGGTTTAGACGAGTGGGTTCGTCTCGTCCACTTAGCAAGTGTGCTAATCCCATCTCCCAATTTTCCCAGGTGCGACGGGCGCTCTAAACTAAACTGAAGCTGAAGTGCGGATAGGCATTTTGAAGCTCTTCCTATGCTGAAGTATTTTTGAAGCCAATTCAATTGACGGCTTATGTATAAAGGGACGAATGTATGGAACGACAAGCGTTAGTTCAGGCAACTTGTCGAGTGTATTTATTTCTGTTTTCAATCAATGTAGCCACAACGGCATCCAATGTAATTATGACTTGCACTTTGTTGTAAGCTATGAATGAAAAGCAAATTTCTATCTTCCTATACTGCGTCTTATATTCTGATGTGATTTGTGAAGTTTCAACTTGGCGTATTAATATGAAAAGCAACGTAACGTTCTTGTCTTGTACGAGTACAACTCCAGACTCGTACGACATCACGCCTTAGCGAGGACGATCGAATTGGCAAAATAATACTAGGGACGAACGGTTTGTCGACTCGGAGCGTGACACCAGTGGCCAATCACACGTAGTATTGCACTTGGTATGAAAACGATAACAATTGACAGGGAAGAACATGGTAAGTCTCTTAATGCGCGGTGCTGTCCGTCGTGGGTAAGTTCTAACATGAATTTCATTATGCTTGTCATATGCTTGTCCAAATTTATTAGGATAGTTAGAAACTTACATAAAATAAGTCATATAAACTCTTCAACCAAAATGAGAGCTTGGAACTTAAGTAGCCACGCACCAGTACAAAGTGTAATGTACTCATCCTCGCTCTCCACGCAGGTACCCCAAACCAGGAAGGGCGTGCCACTTAAAGCTCAAGGCGGCACGAACACTTTTGAAGCCTCATTCGTGAGTTGAAGGCTTGTTTCTAGAAATTCTTTTGAAGACTCCACACTCAGTCCAGAAGAAATGGCGTCTTGACTCCCCACTATTCCAGGTCCTTGGGAATATTTTGTTTGTAAAGGAGGATGTAATGTATGAACGACTATCTCATCAGTGTTCATTTTGTAATCGAGTCATGTTTTAGCCCACGCGGCAATGATTGTAATGGAGTATTGTAAATGATATTTATTATCAATGAAAAGAAAAGTTCCTCCTATTTCAAATAGTGTCAGTCAACTTCTCTGCGTACTCTATTTTGATGTTGTATTTCAGGATAACCTTATAACTACGTCTTATGCGATCGCAACTTAGGTTCGTACGACATCATGCCCGGGGGGACGACTATCGATTCTACGGAATCGGAACGTGACATTTATGCACCTAGACCGTATTGATGACGAAGAGATCTTTGTGGATGAAAATAGAGTACATATAATATTTATTATTTAATGTTTTGTTATGTAATTTATATAATTTAGTGTAGTTTCATATTATTTCTTAATCATGTGTTCAGGTCATTTCTTGCAATAGAGCCTACTTACTATAGCACTAATTAGTGTAGTTCTTTTTCCTGACCCATTAGATATGGTAAATAAGAATTTTCTACTATTTTTGGTAAATTTGATAAAACCTATATGTCATGTATGGGGAGCAGCAACGCTACCATATCAATATAACTCCATGTCAGATTTTGTGCATGAACTGTCAGTGAATAAAATTATATATGAAAAATTTAAATGGATGCATGACATTAACACATGCATGATTTTTTTTGTTATTTTTGTATACAGTTGCAATATGTAGACTTATCTCATGTTTTTTTTCCATAGATTTGGTCCTACGAGTATTCCTCTATCGGTAGCTAGTGACCCATGTTAATGCTGGCGTCTTTCCGGTAGCTTTACGGTAGACTACAACTATATAAGATCCAAAACACTGTGTTTACTCGGTTGTCTCCATATATCGAGGCCAATTTGATAAGCTAGATTATTTGGTGGTAAAATATGTTCATTATTATTTTATACATTCATTACGTTTATTATCTTATAATTTTTTGACATCAAATGCGTTCAATGGTAACTTTACGTGTATAATCAATATGCTCCTGAGATACACAGAATAATCTATAATTTGTGTATTATTCAATTTTACTTAATATATCACAAAAATATCATGTTTCATCCTGCTGATCGGGTTATGCGATAATGCAAAACAAAACAGAATATTCCCAATGACCCACCATGTTTGAATCATAGTAGAGCCAGTACAACTATAAGAGCCCGCAAATTGGTTCATGCTTGCAATTCTAGATTGAGATACATGGCATGGCATGGTTGTCCCAACGGATAGTAAATATGGAAGATGGTAAGTTATTTCAAAATTCATATAAATTTTAATTGAATTACAATGGAATTACATGCTCATATTTGTTTAAATGGTGCAGCATTCAGTGATAACGCATATAGATCTTGGTGGGAGTTCCTCGAATAAGTAACAAAGGCTATGTATATCAGGAATATCAAATTCCAACAATCGAATTATAGATGATTCCAACTTCCGTAGATTTTATGAACGTGTAGTTGATATGATACATAGTATATATATATTTTATCTATAATACTTATTATATGAGTTAATTCGACAAGCCTTAATATTCCAGGTTCCACATATACAACAAGCACACCAAAGCCCAAATCTTGATATATGGAGAACGACATAAAAGGATTTTTTGGATTATGTGCAAGCATGCCCGACTCCAACTAACCATCTATTACATATTCTGCCAGATTATCTTGCATGCATTGTTAGCCATCGACAACCCGTAGGATCAAGCCCAATGTCAGGCAATTGCATGCCCCGATAGCCTGCCTCAACAGGCTGACGAGGTCCCAACCAAGCAAGCTGGTGGGCGCCCTTCTTAGTAGGAACGCGAGGTTGCTTTGCAGTGGGATTGCAAGTGCATGCCTCTTCATGCTAGCGAGGGGACTTCTCAACATGCTAGTGAGGGGACTTCTCAACATGCTAGTGAGGGGACTTCTAACTGGGCTAGCGAGGGGACATCTGAGTGGACTGGTAATGGGACTTCTTAGTGGGCTGGTGTAACAGACTGATTCAAAGGCTATGGTAGTGGATGACAATTATATGCAGATACTACGACTCCATCAATGCCTTTACCTACTCTACAGGAGGACGCGCAGGAAGAAGGTGGTCTAGATGCGCCCACAGAGAATACGACAAAAAGAAGAGCCTGACTCAATCTAAGGGAATGTCGTCGCAGGGATTATTGGCAATTTACTAGGAGTCTGGATGAGATTTTTATTAGTACTTGTGATGTGTACCATTATATTGGAGATGCATGAAAGGCATTTATTTAGTAAAAATTATATCTATTAATATTAGTGCCTTCAAAGATTACAAATTGCCTCAGAAAAAATAAAAATAATATTCTTTGAGATGCCTTCATTCTCTTGGTTGGTTAGTATATCCTTCTATTGTGTCCTAACCCATTATAGTTACTGCATTGGAGATCTCTTGTCGATAAATCCTTAGCTATGATACTATTCTTCTTCGGCCTCCAAGTTTGTGTCGTACATCTGGTACTCTAGTTTGGACTCCAACCAATGTACTTTGAATTTTGTAAAGGTTTGGAATTGGTTCCAAATGTGACTCATATACGTATCTTATTGCTTCTTTAGATATTATAACAGTGATATGAAAATGTTTTGATACTTACATTGCAAGAATTACACGCATAACATGCATGTACACATGGAAGATAAGTATCATACCACTTTAAACATAAACAATATTTATCATTTAAGCGAACAATATATGTTCTATTTGTTTCACAATTCGAACAAAAGACAATCAATACACAAACTTGCAAGTGGTGTTTTTCTCTATTGATGCGACTCATGTTTTTAACATCTTCGGACAATAGTCTATTTCAAAATTTTCAGTAATTTTCTGTTTTTGTCCTGAAGTTTTATAATCTTTGATCAAATACCATCGAGTAGTGTTGCTTTTTTATCACGTAAACTTATATTAAAGCATTCAACAAGGTTCGAAGTGTTAATATCTAATCTAGGACAAGAAGCATAAGTGGTTATCAAGTGCGCTAAAATTTGAGTTTCGTCATCTACTCCAATGAGCCATTTATAAACATTCGTATTTTTTTGTTTAAATTATTGTAAAGAAAATGTTCGCATATGTTTCATTAATTATAACATCTTGCAAGAGAAGATACGTTGAAAATGTCTCAATTTAGTTACAGATTTTAAATTTTGTTGAAAATCTTGAATACAAAAATGAGATATTTCTGAAAAAGTAGTAGGCATAGCATTTATTAATTCATTTTATTTATCTGATTGTGCTATTCTTCTGAATCCTGTCCCCTCATTAGCTAGCCCAAACTCTATAGTCTACATTCTTGTATAATCCTTAATTTTTTCAATTTTCAAAATGTTCATCTAACCTAACGATATTCAATTTCTCATCCTTAAAGCCTCGACACTTTTGAATCCATGTTTCTTGATTCGTCGGTTTTTTTTATGCCATTTAACTTAATCTTATAATCCATCATCATCACTTACAAATCCACCAACTACGAAGCTTAATAATTTACAGCCTTGCCTACTAAAGAATTTGTTGTCTTGAAAATTCACCCCACCATTCATATTCTTACCTACGTTGTCCCTAACTTAAAACTATCAAATTGAATTTGTAATCCACAAATCAAAATTTCTTCTTAAATCTCTGCATCACAAGTCCACATTTGTCAACCTTTTTCATAGTTCCACATTCATCAATTCTCATGAATCATTAATATCATCTCATACGAGTTCTACGAAACTACATAAGCTTAAAATTCATTATTCCGTCTAACTAATGATCTATCTAACAGATGTCTTAAATTTAGTTTCAAGGCCTATTATGCAATGTCCCGTTGGGTGCGGTGCATTGTGCTAGTTTGTTGGCTCAGACCTGGTTTGGACTTTGATTCACACGAAGGAATCAGTCAGACAACTATGTATTCAGGACGGAGTCGATTCGTCATATGGTGGGTGGTTTTGATAAAGTAAAGTTATTATGTTTGTGTTTCTATATTCCACGAGATTAATAATGCTAAGTAGAAAGAACTAAGATAAACGAAAATAATACTATTGTTGTTAACTTCTTGTTATAGAAACATGGAATGTTGTACTTGTTGTTTAAAAGAGCTCTACAACCTAGAGTCAACTTAAAGCGTTCTGTGTTCATTATTCATGATCAGCACGGTAAAGAAAAAACCTTTGCCATGTATGCTACGATATTTCTCTTTCACGGAACGACGATGGCTGAATATATATATATATATATATATATATATATATATATATATATATATATAATATATATATATATATATATATATGTTGTTGCTTCCAGGAAAATGTCTTAAGTAGCGTGGATTGATTGATTACAAGACGAAAATAATGCCATCAGAGGAAATAATGCCACCCTAAGTGTATCTATAGTCAAAGTTGGCTATTGTAGGATATCTTCCAGGAAAAAATGTCTTTAAGTAGCTTGGATGGATTGATTATAGACGAAAACGAAAGAAAAAGGAACTTGCCAATGTCTTTAGTGAACTGGGGCTAACCTTTGCGACAGGAAAGGTCAATAGAAGCTGCTTACTTCTGATTAACATGATCTCCACTATGCACGTCTTAGAAAGATGGACCTTAAAATCAACTATCAATTATCTAATAAACATATAAAATAAAAAAAGAAATTTGAGAAGTAAGAATGGTCGGATATGACTCATGTTAATATAGCAAGTGTAGGACCTGTTGAGCACCTCTAGGGAGGGAGGGGTGTGTGCGTGTGCAGTAAAAATAATCACCACTTAAAAATTAGCAACTATATATTATGGCAGATAAAGACAATAAATAAAATACGGTAGAGTAAGAGATCAGAGAATCAAACTCAGTGACACAACGATGTATACTGGTCTCCCTCTGAGATGACTACTCTAGTCTCGAGTACTCTTACTCGATGTTAATTTACTATGCACAAGCTAAATGAAAGCTTGTAGTCTCTTATGACACCATGTTTGGTGGCGAGCGCACGACCGACTCCACAAACTTGATTTTGAAAACTAGAATATTTTCTGAATTGCAACCTCTTATATAACTCTTCAGAATTAAAACTCTAGATTGAACATAACTGTACTGGCTTTGGCTAAGAGTGGTATATGCTTGATTTGAAAACTTTGGATCGTTGAAAACATTTAAAGAGATATAGAAGAGAGAATGAATGAGTGATGTGAAATGGTGAGAATTCTCCTCTATTTATAATTTTTTTGCTGACCGAACTCGGACAGAGTTCGTATGCATGAATCTCGCATTCGAACGTTATGGGCATATTTGGTGAAAGACCAAAACGAATTCGAAACCGACCTGGCCGAACTCGGACCGTACTCGGTCAGAGTTCTGTCTGAGTTCTGTCAGGGTCAGACCAGTATGTATGGGCCAAAATTTGCATGGACTTTGGACTTTTTGGAATTGTGAACTTTTAGAATTTAGATAGACTAAGAATAACCTAAGCCAGTATCAATCATGATCAACCTCACAATATATTTTCTGGACTCAATAAAGTTGAAAATACAGAAGAAAAAAATATGTAAAACCAATAACCCTTTGATGACGCTTTTCTTCTGATATTTGAGCAGATTTGAAGACGCATTTTCCTTGACGTCAATTGTCCAAAAGATGAACAGATCTGAAATCTGAATATCTTTCAGGGGCTTCGCCCCCGAACCTCCACGGGGGACGCTGCTCTCTCGACCCATGTCCGCTGACCGGACATCGAAATCCCTTGACCGGACATCGAAATCCCTGAGTGCGAGGCTACTGATAGGTCGTTGAGCGGTTCAGAAAAATCTTCTTATATAGCATCATTTTTGGCCCATCAATAATTCTTCATTGCATATGTCCTGGGTTGATTATGCTTGATCATGCTTACTGCATGTCTGCAAGTATATGTTAGGCGAACAAAGCAGTATACAGTAGCAAATAAGATAATATTTAGTAAACAGTAGGACATTACTTTAAGTTTAAGTAGCAACATGATATTGATTACATGAATATTAGTGACATCATTATGTTAAACTTAATCAATTAGCCATATTAAAAAATATGATACAATCGTTGGGTTAACAGCAAGCTGCGAGTGCCGTTGGAGAAATCGAAACTTGCATGGCCAGAAAACATGAAGTATCAACATGACGACATCGGACATCATACCATCGACATACCGCCAAAACTGTCCCAGAAATTTTTTTGGACAATTTGTCCATTATTAAAATCTGGAAAATAAAATAAAATTATCGCCCTTTCCTCTTAGTTTATATAATTTTTAGCATTTGCTAACCTAATATCATCGCTCCTTCTCTCTAGATATCTAATAACATCTCTCTCTATATTTTTTTTTGCTTCATTCCGATGATCGGACTTGAAGCTATTTCACTAGTCGCGACAACAAGGAGCCTGAACCTTGCTTGTGTGAGGTTGAACCTTTTTTTTTTTGCAAGTACTCCAATTTTTTTATAATTGTTTTTTATTCAGTGAGAGAGTCGGCACCAGTTGGGACTGAAAAGCTTGCCTGGCCTTTGAGTGATGTTCTTATTGACAATTATTTGTTTTATAATTTTTTTATCCATGTATATGAATAATTTTACGATTCATTGCATCCAAAAAAATTGTATAAAATTTATGATTCGTTTTCCAACTTTTGGGGAGTTTCATCTATATTCATCTTCATTTGTGCAAAAGATGAAAAATTTAGGACCCTTGACATAATATTTTTTTATCTTTATTCTTGCAGTTGACAACTTTGAATTAATTATTATTTTTAAATATTTTTTATTCATATTCTGCTAGTTGTTTATAGTATAATGTGAATACATCCAGAAACCCAGTTGCTTATAGTATAATGTGAATACATCCATAAGCCTAGCTATAAATTTAGAATTTGTAGTTGCTTATGACTAATTATATTGTATTTTGGATTTGTTGGTTTTAATTTATAAAAAAATTATATAGCGGGACGAGGGCTTCATTTTTTGGGACCTGTTTAGGGCCTCCAAAATGCTAGAGCCGGCCCTGGTAGAATATAATAGATAAATGAAAGCCACATACAAATTGTAACACTTAGAAATCAGAACACTGAGAAATTGTAACTGTTAAGTACATCTATGTATGAGATTTATGTAGTAAGAGCTTAATATGGAAAGTGAAATGGATATTATGCGGTACCACGAAGTAGTCGAAATATTTGGGAACAATGAGTCATCAATCGGAATAATATTGAAATGCAACAATGAATTGATGTACAAGTAGAGATTTATATTATTTTATTTTAGTTTTTGGGTCATACTTATGTTTTATAGTTAAACAATTCAGACATTTGCATGATTATAGACAACTTATGTAAATGTTTGGATTTTCTTACCTTGCTCTGCATGGTGTGTTGAGGGTAAAATATAAAATAAAACCAAAATGAAATATTTTAGGGTCCAAGTTTTTTAATTGGACTTATCAAAACTTAAACTTTAAGTTGATATAAAATTCAGAATCAAAACCCTGATTAGCCTTAAGTATTTCCTTACCTAACACGTCTCTCATTCGTATCCACAAATTCCACGAACTATTTCGACCGAACAAATGTTTGGTATGGTTTGCTTCTTCTTCTACAATGCGTCATTTATTACATTATTTAAAGGGATGCATTACTTTTAGATCAAGTGCCGTAAGCAATTGCAGCAGTTGTGTATAGGTGACCCACAGGAAGGAAAAAAAAAAAAAGTCTTGTGTTTGATCAAATAATTAGTTGCCATTGTGGAATAAATACTCCCTTTCTCTCTCTACGGGAATTATATTGGTTTCATTTAGGCCATGTTGGTAGTGTACATTTGCTCGTCGTTCATTAAGATATTCGAGCAACGTCTTCTTTTGGGCTCTACTTGGAAGAAAATCTATCAAATTGACAGCATCATTTTTCATATTTAAAACACATTGACTAGGTAGTACTATAACTCAGTTGACTATAACTCAATTGACTACATAGACAGAGAACTTTGCTCCAATCCAATTCTATTTGTGCGCCAGACAAGTGAAAAATAGTCATGCATGAGCTTGCTTTGTTCGTCGTTTTCCTTTATATCTCCACCTCGACATGGTTTTGCCAACAAAATCGGGCCGACACACTTCTCCACCGCACAACTTCACCAAATTAGCCACTCGTCAATTCCAGTAGGGGAACGGGTTTTGCGAGGCATCCTTTGGGGCTAGCTACCTTCTCTGGAGTCATCGCATAACCGATGAAGACCTATATGGCAACGTCCGTATGGTTAAACACCAGTGACCATGTAGTCAGGATGTATGCTAATGAATATTTTGTGCAGGCAGTGTAAGTATGTCTGCTAACCTGTATTTGATGCAGGTACGAGGGAGTTGGCTATCGGTAAGAAATCACTTAAATGTGATAACTCAATATATGTGTTGGTTTAACTTGCGTGCTTAACGTGCCAAGTAAATGATGCTGTGTGTAGTCTTTCAATACGAGAACCTACTTAACATGTTAAATTCAGTATGCTAGAAATGATGCCATGCTATAAACATAGCTCAACATAACATACATGTTAAGTGATGCTTGAAGTGAGAATTGTCATAATATGTTTAAGATGTTAATGTTAACGATGCCTCAATGATGTCTTTGCATGATAACACCAAGAATGCTAATGATACGTCTACATAAATATTGCTAAGAATAAGTTTACATGCTTCACTATGAATATTGTCCATGAACTGTAAACTGATGCCAGGTGCCAAATAGAAAGATCATTCTAATAATTGCTGCTTAAATGGTTATTTAAATGTTGGCTTAGTCGAGTGGGTTGGATTCTGCTCGCCAGTACATAGATAATGTACTGACCATATTTTGTGGGCAGGTATTCGTGCTTGGGATATTCTGTACACGAAGATTTGGCTTGATCGGTTCCACGACATCGAAGATTTGTTGGGCATACAGAAGCTCTCATTGTACAAGATGATGTCTTCTGTTTATAAGGGCATAATGTATGGAACATTTTAATCAGTTGTACCAGTGAGTTGTAAGCCAAGTCGGTATATCGAGTTGTAATCCAATGTATCCAAGTATCCAATATAAGCTGTATAGCATTGTTCAGTTGGCTTTCAATGTAAAGTGAGATTGGTTGTAAGCATTGTACTTCAATACAAGTCTTGTACTCTTCTTCAATTATCAATAAAGAGAAGAAAGTTCTATATCTCTGTGTGACTTCAAGTTATCCTTTTATCTTCGATGCTATAAAGAAGTGATGTACTTCTATTCAATGAGAAAGATTGTCCTCATTAACTTTAATTTATCTGCTTCTGCCGCTGCGATGTGTTCTTATTTGAAGATAATCAATTATGTACCATCTTTGCCTTGTACAAGTGCAATACCAGACTTGTACGGCATCACGCCCAAGCGAGGACGATCGATTCCAGGAGATAAATTATGTACATAAATGACTCTACGAATCGGGGCGTGACACTTCTCCACTGTACAACTTCACCAAATTAGTCACTCATCAATTCTGCCCATAAGAGCTCTCAAGCAACAAGGAATAATTTGGAGTAGTCCAAACAACGTTGGAACTTAGCTCCAGGAACAACCTTAGTCAACCTATTAGCGGGTTTATCCTGGTATGCACCTTTTCAAGTGCACAATGTCACCATCTT
>JANAVB010026273.1:0-23415 GCA_029216955.1 Iris pallida
CTTCAATTGACTTATTACTTCATTCACTTTGCTACAATCACTATCTTCCAGGCCACAACACTTAACATCAGGGACAGCTGTTTATCCAAGCATAATATTTTAACATTCGATCAAGGGTCTAACTTAGACCAATCATATCAAGCGTTCACAACATGCAATCATATTCCTTCCCAAATCCAACAATATTTTTCACCGAGGCAATTTATCTTTTCTAAAAGGTACATTCGACCACCGCCCACTCTCGATTACCCGGGTCAGGGTATAATTCTATGCAACAGTCAAGGTTAACCCAGCTACCCGACTATAGACACGATCCAACATTCCCGTCATGAGCATCAATTCCATCTCATGGAATAATTCACTACTCGATACATACAACTCAAATCTCATCCCACAATTCTAGTCCCGCTATAGGCCGACACATAATCCTCAAGGGTTCAAACATCTCTAAGGTTCATATTGAAGCATATACAACATATCATTCTTAGGTCGTACTCATCACATCTCTCGTTCAATGCCACAAGGTCATTCTATGGGTCGCCAACGACCATCTATTATTCGGTCCAGTCTCAATGGTTAGCTATACCGACAGCTATACCTAATATTCAGGTGACTTCCCTAGACGGGACGGCTACTAGGGTTATACTAGTTTCTTTTCTTAGGGCCAACAAGCAACCGACAATTCTAAGGAGCTCTACCTAAACTTATGGGTATCAACTTAGTCTGAATAACTATCGCCATTGTCGGCTATGCCAACAATTGGTAAGTCCTCAACTGGTCGCTAGGGTCAAGTCTATCTATCCAGGGTCTTCCTCAAGAAATAATTCCCACAGAGGCTCATTCTAGACTTACCCAACGATCGGACTAAGATCAATCTATCAACATTATGGTCAATTTCCAACCCGACATACGATTCTCATCGTTCTAATAATCCATCAAGTAAATTCCCAATGATTCAATTTCTATTCCAATTCTTTTGTACTCGCACGAACCCATAAGTCAAGGCTAACTATTCAAGGGTCATCGATTCCGATAGTCTTAACATAACTATAGAATCATACAATTCGGTCTGTATGACGAAGTCACACCACTAGTCATAAGCCAACAATCTATATCCAACCGACAGTCACATATACCGACATATCTAACACGTTTGTAATTTCTCAATCCCATTCGTTTCTCAATCATCAAACTATCTATGGACATTCTTAAATCTCAGCAGCAAAGGTCGAGTAGTTCATTCCATTCAATCCGACAATTCATGTATCAACTAACCATTCTCTATGCAACACAAATATTCAGGTGGCTACTTGTTACTTTTCTAATCCCATTAAATTTCTCGCATACATGCCATAGCAACGACTATCCTTTGGTGATCTAGCTGGGTTAACATCTATTACACCTTAGGGTCAAGGGTCAAGGCACATATCTAAATATTCCTTTGGTTTACGACAATATTCTAAAACTTTCAGCTTAGCAACCAACTTTGTATTAGCCACATTTGATTTGCATCCAACCAACCGAAGTCACATTCAGGTATTCTAAGCCATAAATTCTCTAGCCAAATCCATTTACCCATAGCATACTAACTGTCTTACTAGTCTGAGTCATCACTCGATAAATAATTTCTAACCAATCCACCAGTTACAGTTTCTAGAAATCTCGCTTCCCAGCATAACATCACCGTCAAGGGACACGCGAGTCATCTAACAAAACAATACATGACTCCCAGCTAAGTCTCGGTACTATCCAGTACCCTACAGATAGTCTTCTTGCTATCCTATGGAAAGGGTCAACATACATCTCGTTCTGAGGTGGTAGAGACAATATAACACTCAGAAATGAAGCCTTTCCCAAACAATACCAACTAAATTCTATTCCGGACATTCGGGATCTATAATGATCACATCACTTAGCTAATGTCTCGGGGTCTCAAATCACAAGCCAACATTCTTAGGGTCTCAAAAGTACTAGCCATCACCCTGATCGACTCACCAGTTCATGAACTCATCCATCCATGGTTCGATCCCATTTATAATTCTTTTTCCCCAACATCACATGCAATTCTCAACTTGTTACAGCATACATAGCCACTTTCTTTTATTCCCACATTCCAAACAACATTCACAATATAGCATACTATTGCATCGAGTTATTGTTGGGTTATTTGTGTCCAAACCAACAACTATCATTCATTCAGGGGCATCACAATGTATATAGACTTATAGTATGGAACATCACCGTGAGCAGCCAAGAGGGTCAACGAACTTTCAGACACGAACAACATAGGATGATTACAGAACAACAACAGCATAATCGCGGAAGCAATCTTTGATTTAATCGGGGAAGCAACGTTGAATGATCGCCGAAGCAACTTTGGTTAATCGTCGATGCAACTTTGATTTGAAATGAATCAAGAAGAGACAAGGACGTAAAGCCGTGCTCTGATACCAATTGTCACGCTCCGATTCGTAGAGTCATTTATTCACATATTTTATCTCTTGGAATCGATCTCCTCGCTTGGGCGTGATGCCGTACAAGTCTGGTATTGCACTTGTACAAGGCAAAGATGGTACATAATCGATTATCTTCAAATAGGAACTCATCGCAGCGACAGAAGCAGACAAATTGAAGTTAATAAGGACAATTTTTCTTATTGAATAGAAACACATCAGTTTCTTTATAGCAGCGGAGATAAAAGGATAACTTGAAGTCTCACAGAGATATAACAGAACTTTATTCTCTTTATTGATAATTGAAGAAGAGTACAAGACTTGTATTGAAGTACAGTGCTTACAACACATCTCATTTACATTGAAAGCCAACTGAACAATGCTATACAGCTTACATTGATACTTGGATACATTGGATTACAACTCGATATAACAACTTGGCTTACACTCACTGGTACAACTGATTACAATATTCATACTTATGCCCTTTATAGACAGAAGACATCATCTTTGTAATGACCCGCTCCGCCCTAGCGGAACGCCGATTCAAACGACAAGTTCAACGACTCAAACGAGCCGTCGACCCGAAGAGTTGGCATCGACCCAAAAAAGAATCGATGCAAGGCTTACATTGGCCCGACAAGATGAATCCAGACTTAGACTTTCAAAGGCGCGCTCGGAGTATCGCTCGGCCGATGCGAACATCGCTAAGGTGGGTGGCTCCGATGAACCCGTCTTTGCTTAGCCTAGACACATAACAATACAGACACTATCACGAGAATTCGCTAGGCGATAACCCCGTGCATGCTAATAAATGACTCAACGCACCTAGCTAAGGGAATAATCCCACCTTGTATGCTTGTATAGAATATGGAAGGAACATGGAAAATATGAGAACTCTAGCACCGCGTTCCATGCTCGTGCTACGGCACAAGCTTACGTTCAAGTCCCTTACGCGTTCAACAATGAAACAATGAATGGATTACAACAATGAAACGGAAAGACTATCAACATAGTCGTTCCAAGTAGAGTATAGCAACATTGGAAGACTATGGGACCGATGGGTTACCAAGGCGACTCCCGTACTGGGAGTTGCGTAACGAATGAATGAATGAATCAACGAATGAATGAATGAATACGTGAATGAATCAATGAACAAATGAACAAGTGAAAGAAGGAAAGAATAAATAAAAGATAAGAAAGAAAAGAATGGTTAGCGACAGGTGTGACGTGCACGTGCAACGGGGCTCGCTACCCGCGCTGCACGGACGCCAACTTGGTCGATAACGAATTATGGCTAAGGGTTAGCCTATGGCTCAAAGACAGCCGTTAAGTTGAAATGACAATAAAATACAAAATGGTCGTGGACGGCTCGTGCACGAGTGATAAGGGATTCCAAAGGCAACGAACGATGTTTTCGTGGCCGGCCTAGGCGGAATCATGGCCTACGGGCGGACAGGTGTGCGGGCTTGGGCACATAACCAAACGTAGGGCCGGTTATTCAATAGTCTATCAAGGTGTACCAGCCATCACGCTTGATAGATGAGAATGCCACAGGGGAAAATGTCCAAAATGGCTGACATGCCAGCGACCGGTGTATATAGATTTAAGTGGGCTTTGCTGGTGGCAATCCACGTGCAAGTCCTTGCATTGAAATCAAAGTAGTCTAAGTTAACTGAATGAAGTGCCCTCTGAACAGACATTGAATGTAACATACAAATGACCAAAAGTACTTCGTGCAAATGAATTAGAGAACACACCTACGACGCGCTAGAACCCGAGGCAGGGACACGCACTTGACATCGAAAAGTTCATATTGAATTGTTGACTAACTTGGTTTACTTTGGACAGGGAAGGCCGGACGGTAAGTATGGGTAAGTCGTGCATTCATTTCCATGCACACACTTGAATTCAGCAACACGAGATAGGTCATGAAATATGCCATGAAACTGATCCTAAGGCAAGATTAGAAAGACAATGAATGATAGAGATGCACAAAAGTAAATGGAACGTGTTCGGTAATGATAGCATTGTGGGCGAGCTGGCCTCCCCACCAGTGCATAACAATGTACTGATAACCCCACAGTCTGCTTGCAGGAAACAGGAAACGTCGGCGGGTGCGGAGCTTTCCTCGAACGTGCTAAGGCGCGGAGCTATCTCTGGGGCCTTGGAGCGTTGCAAGGAGCTGGAGCACCATATACAAGACATAATGTATCGGAACATCGCCATGAATCATTCCATCTTGTAAGCCACTTGGCACGCCTTTTATGTTTCAAAGAGAGAGAGCATGAGAGACTTGTAAACTCGGTCTAGCGCCGCTTGTAAACTTCTTGAATATCAATAAAGAGTTGAATTCGCTTCAAATTGTGTTCATTTACTTTCCGCTGCAAATGGGGACACTCTGTGCGACTCTGTGGCCTAGCTCAAATCGGCCGTTTCTGGACTTAGCCTTGCACGGGCGCAACTTAGGCCCGTGCGGCATCACGCCTTAGCGAGGACGATCGCTCCTGCGGGAGCGGGGCGTGACAGATTGGTATCAGAGCACGGCTTTACGTCCTTGGACTTCATTTCGATTTTTTCCGTTTTGAAAGCTCGTTGGAAACAAAAGAAGTGTATGCTCTCTCTCGTTGTGCCTTGGGATGTTCCATACAATAAGTCTAATATTTTTAAAAGCTCGTACAAGTACTCGGTTGAACGGGATCGATAGGCGAAGGCCTTTGTGCCACCACGACGGACTTGAGTTAGAAGGAACCGATGCTAAGAGTTAGCAAACGCAGTGCGTGCTTGAATGAGCTTACGCTGACAGCAAACAAGTACACGAGACAAAAGTATAGTTCGAACGGGATGGTTATGCACGCAGCCTTTTGGCTAAGTTGTGCCGAGTATCGCGCACCTAGACTTTATGGTGCAAATGAGTTGCGAGCGAGATTGACTATCACTTGGACGAGAATAAGGGAGACTTATAACGTATGTTGATAGAGACGCTACTTGACCGGCGCTAAAGCAAACACGGGAAAATGGTTCTTAGATTTTGAAGAATGAGCGAACGTGCAATTGGACATGTCGATCGGGAGTCGAATAAACTTTTGAGGATTTGTAGAATGACTTGACTCCGAGTGGTGTATGTGATAGCTTCGAAGAAGGAAAAGAACGAGTGTCGATGACTAGTCGAATGGCTCGAACCCTGAGTGGTGTATGGACGACATAGAAATTGTTCGAGCGAGACTAAAGGAATTACGGTTAGAACGAGTATGTCGGCAAGCGATGATATTGCGCAAAGCCTTAGAACGAGTAACGCTTAGTTGGTTGCGACCTAGGGAGTCTCAAACGAGAAATCGTTCGGACGAATTAAGAATGCGTAGTACAAATTATAACACGAATGGAGGTCTTGGTCGAGGAAACATAGAAGATCGTGCATGCAATTTTGAATTTGGTCGAATTGCTTGGAACTTGAGTTAAGACGAAATACTCGGATGAAACCGAAGATAGCACGATCGGAAGATAGCGTGCATGGGAAACGTCAAGTGGAGATACGAGAATGACTAAGGATTTGGAATGGATGTTGCTCAACGAAGAGTTAGCACGAGACAATGTGAATTGAGGAAATTAAGTTGCACGACTCGGAATTCGTTGCAAAAGGAAGATCGTCAGGTTATGTACATCATCGATGGTATTGAGGCGTATCAAAGATCGATGTACGATAACTCGGGGGTACTCTAATTCGATGAATGATGATCGTGTTAGAAGTTATTGTTTTGAAGGATGCTATGTTGGGGATTTGATAGAAATGAATGTTGGAAAAGAAGGAAAGTGACTTGATTGTTCGGTGATAACCACAACGACAACGATCTTGTCTTGTGCGAGCGCAACTCCAGCCTCGCACATGCGTCACGTCGGATTTGGGACGATCATTCCGCGTGAGCGTTGGCATGGTGATTCATGTCCAGCGGAAATGATCGAACTCGAAATACCTTGACATGGCAATTTTGATTGCTTCGACTTGTGGTTTGAAGCGAAGGCAAATCGGAGGATTGATCGGACTTATGAGGGACAACGAAGAAAACTTGAGGATTGAGTAGACCCAATCCGCGTATCGAAAATGAGCAAGTCTAGACGCAACGCAAGAGTTACGTCCCGATGAGAAAGATTATTTCGCGGGAATGTTGACATGGTGATTCATGTCCGCCGTGGATAATCAGACTTGCGTGAGATCGGGACGCGACATATTGCAAGGCTAGATGACCTTGTGATCGACTACGTAGATTGGATTGGATAGGATGGATAGGTGAATGGTAACACTTGAAGAGATAGACTACGATAATGGCTAGTGCGGACGCACGACATCAGCATGTCAAGGATTTGATTGAGGACAACCTATCGTAGGATGACTTTCTTAAACGTGCTCGAACTTGGAGCGAAGAATGTGTTGATGCGAATAGGAGGAACACTGCTTGATGTTTAGAAATTTGAGTGAAACAAACTTGGGTAGAAACTCCCGTACAAACGAACAAATGGTTTGACCATAGGATTTGGGGCGAACGTCGTGCAACGACCTTGCACGATGAGCCACGGACTTGACTTGTAACTATGACCTTGTGAGCTGACCTAGCGGATAGGCGGACGACCCTATGCCGAGTGATTGAACCTGTGCGATTGACATTAGAGTATCGTCTGGACGGACGATAGACTTGGGACAGCAAAACTTAGAGTAGGACGGGGAACAGGGAGTGTGCGTGAACGACGAGGAGATTGGCCCCAAACAAAGCGAATGATAGGAATGGATGATGCGCAAGTAAAGTTGGGATAAGAAATTGAATCATTGATTGGAAGACGTACTCGGTGATAGTGCGATACTTGATCTGAAATTGGACGGAAATTACTTAGACTTGGTCGACCCCGCAAAGAAGAAATCGTATTGATTTCGTTAACAAGAGCGCTTGACAAGCGAATCGAATCATCTCGAGGATCGAGATAAACGATATGTGATACACACATGAGTTCGATTTTAATCGAAGTAAAAGTAAAACGATCGGCAAATCGAAACTATCACGAGTAGCTTGTCCGACTTCGCTAATTGCTAAGCTTGGTTGAAATGTACGTATTCGGGGGACGCCTTGAATATGTGTACAATCCAAACTCAGCGATATGATGAACTCGAATGCAGCTGTAAGTGAGTGTTGCGATGCGCATAAACGAAAGTGAGTTTGCCTCAGTCTACGACCCTCGCATTTGATGTATTACAACGTGCCTCGTTCGACCATTACAGTCCCATGACACGAAGAAATAGCAACAAGAGAAGAAATACTTGAATTGAATAAGTACCATCAACTCTAAAATGAATGAAAAGCCCTTCAATAAAAATCGACCAAACGTATGCGACACGGAACTTGGAAAGGTATCGAGTATAAGTTCGATGCCATCGAACGGTAAAGCCATTCGATAGGAATTGTCTAAGGTATGCACACGACGATGAGTAAAGGAACGGTAGGATGACCCTCACTCAGGAAGTCTCGAGGACGAAACTTGTTTTGAGTGGTGTATTATGTAATGACCCGTTCCGTCCTAGCGGAACGCCGATTCAAACGACAAGTTCAACGACTCAAACGAGCCGTCGACCCGAAGAGTTGGCATCGACCCAAAAAAGAATCGATGCAAGGCTTACATTGGCCCGACAAGATGAATCCAGACTTAGACTTTCAAAGGCGCGCTCGGAGTATCGCTCGGCCGATGCGAACATCGCTAAGGTGGGTGGCTCCGATAAACCCGTCTTTGCTTAGCCTAGACACATAACAATACTGACACTATCACGAGAATTCGCTAGGCGATAACCCCGTGCATGCTAATAAATGACTCAACGCACCTAGCTAAGGGAATAATCCCACCTTGCATGCTTGTATAGAATATGGAAAGGAACATGGAAAATATGAAAACTCTAGCACCGCGCTCCATGCTCGTGCTACGGCACAAGCTTACGTTCAAGTCCCTTACGCGTTCAACAATGAAACAATGAATGAATTACAACAATGAAACGGAAAGACTATCAACATAGTCGTTCCAAGTAGAGTATAGCAACATTGAAAGACTATGGGACCGATGGGTCGCCAAGGCGACTCCCGCACTGGGAGTTGCGTAACGAATGAATGAATGAATCAACGAATGAATGAATGAATACGTGAATGAATCAATGAACAAATGAACAAGTGAAAGAAGGAAAGAATAAATGAAAGATAAGAAAGAAAAGAATGGTTAGCGACAGGTGTGACGGGCATGTGCAACGGGGCTCGCTACCTGCGCTGCACGGACGCCAACTTGGTCGATAACGCATTATGGCTAAGGTTAGCCTATGGCTCAAAGACAGCCGTTAAGTTGAAATGACAATAAAATACGAAATGGTCATGGACGGCTCGTGCACGAGTGATAAGGGATTCCAAAGGCAACGAACGACGTTTTCGTGGCCGGCCTAGGCGGAATCATAGCCTACGGGCGGACAGGTGTGCGGGCTTGGGCACATAACCAAACGTAGGACCGGTTATTCAATAGTCTATCAAGATGTACCAGCCATCACGCTTGATAGATGAGAATGCTACAGGGAAAAATATCCAAAATGACTGACATGCCAGCGACCGGTGCATATAGATTTAAGTGGACTTTGCTGGTGGCAATCCACGTGCAAGTCCTTGCATTGAAATCAAAGTAGTCTAAGTTAACTGAATGAAGTGCCCTCTGAACAGACATTGAATGTAACATACAAATGACCAAAAGTACATCGTGCAAATGAATTAGAGAACACACCTACGACGCGCTAGAACCCGAGGCAGGGACACGCACTTGACATCGAAAAGTTCATATTGAATTGTTGACTAACTTGGTTTACTTTGGACAGGGAAGGCCGGACGGTAAGTATGGGTAAGTCGTGCATTCATTTCCATGCACACACTTGAATTCAGCAACACGAGATAGGTCATGAAATATGCCATGAAACTGATCCTAAGGCAAGATTAGAAAGACAATGAATGATAGAGATGCACAAAAGTAAATGGAACGTGTTCGGTAATGATAGCATTGTGGGCGAGCTGGCCTTCCCACCAGTGCATAACAATGTACTGATAACCCCACAGTCTGCTTGCAGGAAGCAGGAAACGTCGACGGGTGCGGAGATTTCCTCGAACATGCTAAGGCGCGGAGCTATCTCTGGGGCCTTGGAGTGTTGCAAGGAGCTGGAGCACCATATACAAGACATAATGTATCGGAACATCGCCATGAATCATTCCATCTTGTAAGCCACTTGGCACGCCTTTTATGTTTCAGAGAGAGAGAGCATGAGAGACTTGTAAACTCGGCCTAGCGCCACTTGTAAATTTTTTGAATATCAATAAAGGGTTGAATTCGCTTCAAATTGTGTTCATTTACTTTTCGCTGCAAATGGGGACACTCTGTGCGACTCTGTGGCCTAGCTCAAATCGGCCGTTTCTGGACTTAGCCTTGCACGGGCGCAACCTAGGCCCGTGCGGCATCACGCCTTAGCGAGGACGATCGCTCCTGCGGGAGCGGGGCGTGACAATCTTGAATAAGGAGAGCTTCTGTATGCCCAACAAATCTTCGATGCTGCGGGACCAATCAAGCCAATCTTCGTGTGTAGAAAATCCCAAGCACAAGCACCTGTCCACAAAACGTGGGTCAACACATCATCTATGTACTGACGAGCAGAATCCAACCCACTAGCCTAAACCAACACTATCTGGTCAATTTTAGCAAGCAGTTAATATAATGATCTTTCTACTTTGGACCTAGCATCAGTTTACAGTTCATGGACAATAATTATAGTGAAGCATGTAAACTTGTTATCTTAGCAACGTTCATGTGGACGTATCATTATAGCATTCTTGGTGTTATCATACAAAGGCATCATTGAAGCATCGTTAACATTAATAGCTTTAACATGTTATGACAATTCTCACTTCAAGCATCACTTAGCATGTATGTTATGTTTGAGCAATGTTCATAGCAAGGCATCTTTCTAGCATACTGAATTTAACATGTTAAGCAGGTTCTCATATTGAAAGACTACGCATAGCATCATTTACTTGGCACATTAAGTACGCAAGTTAAACCAATACATATATTGAGTATATCACATTTAAGTGATTTTTTACCGATAACTGACTCCCTCGTACCTGCATCAAATACAGGTTAGCAGATATACTTACTCTGCCTGCACAAAACATTCATTAGCATGCATCCTGACTACATGGTCACTGGTGTTTAACCATACGGACGTTGCCATATAGGTCTTCATCGGTAATGCGATGACTCCAGAGAAGGTAGCTAGCCCCAAAGGATGCCTCGCAAAACCCGTGCCCCTACTGGCACGCCAATGTTTCCTCCTAGGCCGGATCGGTCGCCCTAACGTCTCGGGGTACCGTCTGAGAAAACATATCCCCATCTCTTATACATAAATTGTCCTATGACCATGCGAATGCATGTCCGACTCAATCGTGAACATAAAATGCATGGTGAAATATTGAAGTAAAGACAACAGTGCATCATCATTCATCTCATTCAAGTCATGTTCAATGACTTATTCATTCCCAACATTACCATCATTTCATTTGGTGATCTCAACGATCCCAAGCCTCATCAATTCTCATTGTTTGTTCCATTGCAACATTACTCTTTACGTTCCTTCTAAGGAGGAATAACAACATTCATTCATTTCGAAGGGACCTGTAGCATTTCATTCATTTCATAGGAACAATAGTATATTCAATTCTTTTCTCATGTATCATTCACGCAGCATCTCATTATTCAAGTGATTCATTCATTTCATCAACATTAAGCATAAGGGACATTATCGATTCATTCATAGGCATCATGTTACGCTAGCAGTTCGATTGTGATTCGTTCAGCAATTCAAAGTTCATGTGTTATTCATTCAATGATTTCCAACATATGCATCTCTATCGATTTAGCAACTAAAGCATCGTATCACAATTATTCAATATTCAAGGTAAGAGACATTAGGGACATATTCATAGCATCACGTTATTCCATTTATTAAGCATGCAGAATAAGGAGGAAGGAGGACAGTTCCACTTGCCTTGCATAATGGTCTTCCTGCTCCAATCCCACGAAGCGTAGCTCCACCAGCGAGCTACGTTTTAATATCTATTTCGTCTAGCCAGCTAAGAAAGACTGCTTCAGTCTCAATTCTCCTGATCTCCAACATAAGTCACGGTCGAACATTTTGATCCCTTTCAACAAGCCAACCAAATGCCTCGCATGGAGCGGGGCATTACAATCATCGCCACAGTGCCCCACCTCATGCTACCCCAGTGCTGTCTTCTCGCAGCAACGACGAGACCCGGTGCCCCAGCACGTCGCCACCGGAACACAGCCCTTGACTCCATGCCTGTACAACTGGCGACCTCATCCTCCTCAAATGCCGGCCCCTCTAAATCATCACCACTAAAGAAAGACCCCACCACTTACCGGCTATGCACTGCGGCCGCCTGTGTTGGGTCACCACGGCGTGCACGTTGCCGGACCAGCGTCCTCCCCGGAGCTGCACTTCTCGCGGCGAGCCGAAACCCCCTCGTGTCGAGTGAGGGCGGCGCTCGACAGACCCCGCGTCCTCCAGCTCCGCCCTAGCTCCCAACGGCGGCCTAGCCCGGCACTGCTAGGCGAAGCTCCTCGCCGCCCAAGTAACAGCCGACCCGACGTCCCTGAGCCGTTCGCCAGCGCGTCAGCGCCGAGACCGCCCGAGCTCTCCAAGCGCAGGGCGCAGCCGAGTATTCCCGAGGTGAGACGCCCCTTCCTCTCCATCTTTCTTCTTCCTTCTCCTACTCTCTCTCTCGATCCCTCGAGAGCCATCTCCGCCAAGAGACGAGCCCTCTCCCAGTCTCTGTTAATCGCTCCCTCTAATCCTCTATCCCCAATTCCTCACAGAGAATGAGGAAATAAGGAGAGCCCATTATTAATATTATATTATGTGTAAGTTGCATATAATAGTATACTGTGTATATGTGTAAGTTGCATGTAATAAAATACAGGTATTGTTTTATTAGTTATTGAAATAATTAATCATAATTATTATTAGTTATTTTTAACTAAATATACATATTAAATAGTTTCTTTAAATGTATTTTGTGACAAAAGATAGTCTAAAGTTTAGGTTCTGGAATCGAATGGTTAAAGTATATTTGAACCCATAAATATATAAATACTCTAATTATATGGTTTTTCTTAAAGGTATTTTCAAATGTGTTTTATAAAGCTTTCTAAATATTTTCTAAAACGTCTTTTAGATATATATATATATATATATATATATATATATATATATATATATATATATATATATATATATATATATATATATCATTTTCTAGTTAAGAACTACATTTCTTAAATAATTTTCTAGGGTAATCCTGAATCATATGATCGACTTAATTGTATTTCTTATTTCCTTGACATAGCGACACTAGCCAACTTGGCCAATCAGGACCTAAAGGGATTACCGTTTCACCAGCTAAGGACCCCAGGCAAGTGCATATACTGATTGCTTCCGTTTCTAATAGTTTCCTTTACATGTTATACATATGTCTCGTTGCTTGTTGACACGCTCGTCACACGAAAATTAGTAACATGGAATTATTATACACCTTGACTGTCCTTTACATGATTACTATACTTGCGATTGATTCCATAAGTACTAGCTGGGCGGAGAAATATCTTAGTAGACGTGTGAACTACCCATTCCATCCCCAAAATGTCTATTCTTGACTGATAGTAGCTGCACACGACACGTGCAGGGTGTCGGATTTATCCTTTAGCCGTTCACACGTCGAAATGGATATTTCAACACACATAGATAGTTCTTGTTCCAGTTGTTCCATCATGTCCTCACCACTTTCCATGCTTTATATGTTTACTTGCTAGAATTGCTTGTCCTTTTTCATGATACCATGATGCTTGTTATTTCCTAGTTTTTACTTCTCATATGCTATTTTCATGTTCTGTGATCCTATTATGTTTCGGATAGCTGTCATATATGTGCTTGTTCCATTCCTGATTGGAAACCAACATTTTTCAGGTTAGCGTGACCACTCTTAGCATTAGGAGATATGGGCGTACTTGCAGGCCCAAACATAAAAATTAGATAGATGTGGTATCATTTTCAATATTTGTAAGAAACTTATACATTTCTTTAATTATAAATCTTGTAATTCAATTTAGTGATGTGAATGAGCAATAAAGTTTCAATATGTGGGTAGAGCATCGTGGCCTTGACATCGTTCTACCGCCGACTCTGCGGCGTAGGCTGGCTTGGACACTCTCGTATCCGAAAAGCGGATGCGGGTCGTGACAAGTTTTTGTGGTGGCCCATGCAGGTTAGTTTTCGCAAATCATGCGAACTCGCGGTAGTACCACATTAGTCGTACTACTGCGAGCCTGCGACTAGGAATTGCTCATTCACGATTAGGTTGACTTGTTTTAGGACAACAATTAGGGCTAGGACTAAGTACCCATTGGACAACCCTTAGATTTATGTTGGATTAAATTCTTGGGTAGTTAAGGTTGTTACATAGATTAAGACAATGTTACATAATGAGTTTTTGAGAATTTTAGATAAATTATGTGGTCGATCGTATTACGTTTTGATAGAATGACTCTAATCAAAGGTGGGTAGAGTCTTTGGTTGATAAATTTAGTCTTTAAGATTATTAGTTTTGGTGTCGTTCAAATTTGTATATGTTTTGATGAATTTATTGATAAGATTGAACTTTAAATTTTCAAAAGAAAAGATTTGGATTTATTGGAAAATTTATAGATATTGTGAAGTTTGATTGTTATTAATTAAGAGCCATAAGTTTGAGAAGAAGATATTGATGAAGTGTTAAGTCACGATATTATATTGAGTTAATGATTTAAATTTTATAATTGATATGGAAGAATTTTCTTAGAATATTGTGACAGATGTAGTTTTAAGTTTAAATTGTGAAGATTTTAAAATTTTGGGTTTTGATGTTTGAATTTAAATTTGTAGGAAGTATGCAAAGGTGGAATGGTCTTCAACTAAATTGAAGATTATTGAATTTGAATTTGATGAAATTGTTGCCGAAAATTTTAAGTTTAAACTTTCTAAGTATTTATACTTGAAGTATTTTGGATTTTTTATTTTGAAATTTGGAAGGAGTTATAAAAATGTGGATTTAAATATTTGGAAGCATTTAAAATTTTGTGAAAATTTACATTTTGCGGAGATCGTGACAAAATAGAATTAAGTTTTGAAGTCTAAAGATTGTCGGATGGTGATTTAGAATTTAGAATTCAGGAAGAGATATGAAGGCGTGGACTTAAAACAGCTTTTGTTTGTTTGTGAAGCTTAAGTTTTGAAAGTTATTCAATAAAGTCAATGATAGATCACAATCTTGAAGAGGTTGGAATATTGACAAATGTAATAATGGAAATTTGAAGAATTACTGGATTTAAATCTTGAAGGAGATTTTGTAAGGTTTTGAATAAAAAAAATCTTTGAGAAAATTAAAATTTTGTGAAGTTAAAAGATTTTAAATTTTGGGAAAGATACACAAGGTAAATTTATAGTCAAAATATTTTGGAAGAATTTAAATTTTGAGAATAATTATCGAATTGGATTAGGGGTTGGGAATTCAATAAAATGATATTGATGATTTCTAAGTCGTGATATTAAGTAGAATTTGAGATCTACAAATTTTAGGATTAGAAATTGAGAATTTTTTTTTTAATATTATTGAGAATACCTATTTATAAGATAAGTGGGTGATTAGTTAGGTGCCATGTATGTGGTGCTCATCCGTACCATATTTGTTGACCGTATATACATATATTTTTTATTCCCATCTTTTAACTAAACTTCTCACTAAGAAACTTTTATCATCCTTCCATTTCATTAGGAGAATTTCTTTTACTATCTTTTCTTTTACTATCTTTTCTTCTCACTTGATCTTTCCTCCTCAATAACTCTCCTACCTTTTCCATTGACCAATCAAGCATAGCTGTCCTAGACATCCCTTAAAATTTCAAGAAAGGTGACATGATAAACTTGTGAAGAATGCATTGCCTTTGTATTAAGAAAAATGGAATTTCAAAGTTATTGAAATGAAGGATTAAGACAGACCTAGATGGTTACTAACTAGTGGTATACTAATTATGGACGATATTGTAAATTGTTAAATTAATGTAGAAGGGACTTGGAACAAATGACCTTGTGATCCTATTTGAAGGAAAGAACCGTAATTCCAAGGATAATAAAATTAGATATTACGATGATGGAAAACCATGACTAAGTTATTGCATAGTCATGGGAATGCTTAAATTTTGAATATTGTAGAGTATTTGGATTGGTAGAAACTCGTAGAGGATATCTTAGACATTGGTATGAAATTGGGAAAGGAAAGACGTAACTGAGAATGAAAATAAAAGTCAAGAGATTAATCCTTTGGTCTTTAAGGTTGCTCTAGTGGAGTAGATTAAAAATATATATATCTACATACAAATTGGTTCATCAATTCGAATAATATTGAAAGGCAAGAATTCATGAGTATTACGTTCCTTAGAGATTTGAATTTTTGATTAGCTTGACATCTATCCATGATAAGATTGAAATTTTGTGCCTAAAGAATATTTTGGTGACATCAAATAAGATGTTTGAAATTCAGACGGAAAATAAATGTTGACTGTGAAGCATAGAAAATATGGGATTTTTGCGGATCACAACTGACCGCATGAGTCCTCTGGAACAGATTGACCCGCATAAAGAAGATCTGCATGACAGACTCAGCACGCCCCCATGTGGCCCATCTTCACCAGACTGATTTTTGAGCCGCAGAAAGAATAGTTACTTATGCGGCCAAGCTGATCAACCCTTCTGATAAAGCTGACAAAACTCTGTCAAAATTGGCAAAAATGACAGCTCTGACAAACTCTGACAAAAAAAGAATATAAGACGTGATCAGACAAAACGTGATCAGACAAAACGTCATGTCATCAGTCTGAACATGGCCATGCGGCCAAAAGGACTGCGACCCGAGTCGCATGAGCCTTATGCGGCTCAATCTATATGCTTCATGTGGCCAATGGTGACTGTAATCTGAGTCGCATGAACTTTATATGACCCATAATATAGAACCTATGCGGCTAAAAAGTCCCCAAGCTATATGCGGACTAAGGAAGACTGCAACTTAAGCCGCATGAGTCTTATGCGGCCCAGCATGGCCGAACATTGAAAGACTTATGCGGCTCATAATGACTCAAGCAGATTGATCCTATCCTGCGATAGGACACATGGCAGGTTGACCAAGTCTCAATCACCCAGATTTGCTGCAACAAAATCCCAACAAGTCGCCAGCTGGTGGCCAAAGAGCGGGTCTTTATGTGCTGTTGCAGCCACGTGGCCATCTATACGGCTCAAAACATATATCACTATAAATAGCAGGGTGCCACACCCCTGCAAAAGGGTGACAACCTTCGAAGGGCAATTTCTTCAAGAGCAAGGAACGCGTCAGATAGTCCAAGAAGTAAGGCAGAGTTGCTACACTTTTTCGAGCCTCTATCGTCATCCCTCAGAATCAAAACTAAACAATTTTACTTAGATTGTTTCCTAGGATTTCTTTCTAGGCTTTCTCTTGTACACGCGAGTTTGCAATCAAGTTCATTGTAATTTGTTGTGCTTGATATTTAATGGCAAACACGATGGCGACTCTGCTGGGGACATCCTTCTCCTCAGATGAGAAGTTGGTGACGCAATCTGACACGTCCAAGTTCGGCGCCACGCAGCAAATGCTCGTGGTTCGATCTGACCAACAAACATTCGAAGAAATGCTCTCTGAAGGGAGCGTCAGCCCATCGCAGAAGCGAGCCAATCCAAAGAGAGCCCGCAGGATGTCAAAGCGCAAAACTGTTGCCCCCGACCAGGTTCTCAAAGAAGCACCTTCTGCGGCCCAAGACGGTGATCAAGACTCTCCTGCGGCCTTGCTTTCGACCGCAGAGAACCCCACTGTCTCCAAATCCAACAAAGGAAAACACTACGATGCTGAGTTTTTGGGGGCACAAGGGAAATTCATTCGAATGAGCAAGAGGCCGCATAAAAGAGATGGGCAGATGGCCCATGCGACAGCCAACTCTGGTCGCAGACAGATGGCCCATGCGGCAGCCAACTCTGGCCGCAGATAGATGGTCCATGCGGTAGCCAACTTTGGTCGCAGATAGATCACCCATGCGCCAACCAACTATGGCTGCAGGCAGATGGCCCATACGACAGCCAACTCTGGCCGCAGACAGATGGCCCATGTGGCAGCCAACTCTGGCCGCAGGCAGATGGCCCATGCGACAGCTAATCTCGGCCATATGCAGAGTGTCACATGCAGTCCTGTCAGAAGCTCTGTGTTTGACCGTCTCTCATGCGGGCTCGACTCCATGCGGCCCATTAAGAATGTGGAATGTATCAATCTGGACTCTTTTTACTATGCGCCTTCTGGTGCTAAGTCAAAGAAGTCTAGGGCAGTGCGGGCCCAACAAGCCCAGTCAACTGTCCAAGTTGCTGACTGTCAGCGGGCACCGTTAACTGTTATACGGGCTCCTGATGGAAAGTTGTATAGAACCACCCGCGTCTAGTCCACCAGGACTAACGGACAGGGTGGGTTTCAAAAGTCTCCCTCCAACGATCGAGAGCAAGTGCTTTTACTAGCCTCGGATCAGGGAGCAAACATGACACCTACGTACCCGTGTGCTCGGGATACCCGAGTCTACAATTTGGATACAATGGTAGATCAATCCGCTATCGACTTGCGAGAGGTAATTACTCACAAACGCAAGGAGAAGGAATTAACCTTGGCATGCGATGAATCCCTTTCGGGATGTCGTTTCACCCAAGTTATCATCAACTGCCGCTGCGACAAGTCGGCAGCACCTGAAGATCGGCAGTCTATTTTCCAACGACAGCAGCCAGCATCTTTCCAACAACAACTTGAGAAACAGGTGCAAATCCCGGGATACGAGGAATTTCCTTTCGCCTCCTGTAATTCAACACGGAAGGTTCTTCCCGACAAGGAAGGAAATAAGACAGTCTCTTCCAGCCTGACAATCTCCGCCAGCATTGCAAGGAAACTCTCGTCTGGAGGACTGCCACCAACAACCATGCACAGGGGGTGTCTACCTAGGCACTCGATCCAAAAAGAAGCTTCCAACACCTGGGGGTGCATCCTTGACTTCCCTGGGGGTAGATGAGGCCGGGGGTAGCAGTCCCCTCAAAGTATGCGACAATCCGGTATTCCAAGAGCATACACAGGGGCTAGCAATCCACTGAAATTATGCGACAGATGTGGACGTCCCTGAGGATGACCACCTTCGCCAAGACGATGCGGCTTCCTGCACAGGGGGTAGCACCTCTTCCTAGTCCGAGGAGGAAGACATTCCGACATTTTCCGACGATTTCTCGGTACTAAGGTACGACACAGAGAGCACCTATGCTACAATCCCTTCCACCTCTACCCACTTGAGGACAGTCTTTATGGCCGACGATGATCATAAAGCGCCTACTGACCGACAACGTCTAGAAGTACTTGAAGCCATGCTCCTGTCCTTGGTCAAGTCAGTAGATAAAATCAAAACTGCCTTACCGACTCAACCAGTAAGGACGCCTGGACAAACAGCTTGGGACCCGCAGTCAACGCGGACTCCAACACAACCGCTCCTCCTTTGGGTGACAATCCTCTAGGAGCATCCGCTCCTTCAGCTGCAGATAAAGCCAGGGAAGCAAGGAGGGAAGTCCATGAGCTTCGGGCATTGTTCAATGACCGAGACTCCTCTTGGGACCTCAGAATACGGCAACCGTATCCAGTTGCATGGAGAGATGTGCCTTTTTCACCATGGTACAATCCGTTTTATATCGATTCATATGACGGAAAGACCTCTGCTAGTCGGTACATAACTTATTTTGAGGTCACAACCGACCACTTACCGCATAGTGATGCCATCCTCACACGATTATTCATCGGAGCATTAGAGGAAATCACGTTCGACTGGTACCGCAACCTTCCGGACAACTACATCCAATCTTTTGACGGCCTCAAGCACATGTTTCTAGAAAGATTCTACGAAGTGGGACATGATGTGACAATGTCATCCCTTATGGACATCGTTCAGGGGGAGAGGGAGCTAACAAGGAATTATATCGAGCGGTTTCGCCAAACTGCAATGAGATTCCCAAGGCAATCCCGAAAGCTCCTTGATTGAAATCTGCCAGAAGAAGTTGCTCCCCGCATTCAGCCTTTGGATGGGTGAAGATCAGTTCAGGGATTGGACGACCTTCATCATAAGCGCCACCAATGCGGAGGCGAAGTTAAAGAAGACTCGCTAGCTGGGATTACACATCCCGGATAGAGAGGTCAAAAGCAAAATTCATGGTACCACCTCCAATAACAACAACACTGACGGCACCTCCAATAACTGGGACAACAAAGGCAAACAGGTCCTCGCTGATTCGACCAAGAAGCCTGAACAAAAGCAGACAGAAGCTCAGTGGCCCAAGGTGAATTATTCATTCGAAGATAGTCATGTCAAGCCTATCTTCGACATGCTCTTGCAAGGGGACAGGATCCAATCCCTCCACAAGGTGCGAGCCTCGAGCGGCATAGATGGAGGATCCAAAATACTGCCATTTCACCGCTATGTTCATCATGCTACTCATGACTGATTTCAATTAAAGCGGTACATCCAGAATCTTATTGACTCCAAAGCTCAGTCGCTAACTTTGAAGAGGTTACCGTGGCGGCGAATATGGTGTCAATTCAGTTCGGCGACTTCCTCTAACAAGTACTCAAGATGGGGTAATACCTATCCCCCGGGCAATGATGGAAGTACTAATCTTCCTTCCGTCTGGGACCAGACGACTGGCTTGGTGCCTCTCACCACGTCACGAGGAGAGATCATGTGGGTGCACCCAGACTTAGTGTCCGAAGTTACCCAGGCGATGTCATTTCCACCCAACAAGAAGAAGGGCAGGAAGTTCAGATCCTGCCATACAATTTAGCCGAAGCTGAGGGGAGGCGGATGTTGTTACCCAGTCTGGGGCACAAGTCCAACCCACTCCGAGTTCAGTTGAAGACCGCCAGCCAGCAACGCAGTCGGCCACTGATGTTTTGGGGCCATCTCAGCCTCCACCGGCGGACAGGTCCAAGCCGAAAGAAACCCGCATCGACATGCCGCTCCGTAAGGATGCACCTCAGGGGTTGGAGGGGCCTTACAACTTTGAATATTAGCACAACTGGCTAATACGTCGATAAAGTTATCGTTATACGAGCTCCAAAGGTTCTCCAAGGATCTTCGTGTCGCATTGAGCGAAACACTCCAGAATGTCGACGCTTACTTAGCCAGGTCAAACCTATGGGGGAAGACTCGTCGGCAGATCTTCAGGGCAGCAACTATACGGATGCAATGCCCAACATCGTTTACCCCACAGGACATGCTGATCAAGACCAACATGCATGATCGCCCCTTGTACTACACTGGATACATAGGCGACATCAAGTGGATCAGATGCACATCGATCCTGGCTCGTCGATAAGCATCATCCCGAAAAGCTTACTTCATGTCCTCGGCATCCCTATGCACCGGCTAGCGGCGACCAATATGCCATTAGCGGTTTCAACTCGGGAAGGAGCTATCCCTTAGGAAAGATCCGATTGAAATGTCATAACGGCGACCTGAGGACAGAGGTTACCTGCTACGTCATAGATGCAGATACGTCCTACAATATCCTCTTGGGGCATCCGTGGATACATGACTATATGATCGTGCCATCCACCCTCCACCGATGCTTCAAGTATGTCAGTAAGCACGGCTTCGTTAAGACTGAATTGTCGACATCGATCCCTTCAAGGGGTTGAGTCTTATTATTCTTCGGAGGCGTGTCTATATGACGAATCCAAGAATCGCATAACTGACGAACTGGAGGCCATCACATGGCCAGAGGAACCTTTGAGAATTCATCTCTAGACCCATAAACCGGGCAAAGCACCCCTTGTCGCAACTTTGCATAAAGAGGTGCCCGGTTCTCCCACCCCAGCTGCACAGTTGGAATCGATGGTCATCCGACTCCAAAGGACCAACCAAGAACCAAAATCCGTCATAGGGCCGATGGTGATCCGATTGTCAAAATCCAATCAAAGGCGACCGAAAGATGCAAGGCCCTCTGGGGAGCCGATGGTGATGCGATTTCTAAGATCCAATCAAAAGCATTCGGAAGACATGAAGTCTTCTGCCGAGACGATGGTCATCCGTCTTTCCAAGACGACGCCGGCAACCAAGTGTCGATCCGAGACCCTCAGACAAGCCAATGCCACAAGTAGAACCCTTGGTGGTCAAGTTGCCCAGGACAGCGTCCCCACCTCCGATCACGTAGGGGGTAGCTGAAGAGGATGCAGAACTCATGAAGTATCTGTTGAAAGGTGGATAGTCCCTCTCCTGATGATGTGACAACGTCCATACCGCAAATAGACTTACTCCCATTAGAGGTGCCTACTTTCTAGTCCCAGGCAGAAGGGAAGGGGTTCACACGATCATCTTCGGCCGAAAAGAAGGTCCTCAACCTTTCATACCACAAGAGTTTGATCTCGAACCCGATACTGGAAGATTACCACTCCACCTGTATAGTCTTCAAGCCAAGTGTAGAAGCATGGAATTTCAAGCGCATCTATAGGCCAGAATTTCTATGCGCTTAACACTACATGCGCTAGAGAGCTCGAACGAAGTACTTAGCATAGCAAAGGACAGCAAAAGTACAGACATTAAAAGAAGATTTTTATTTCATATGAAAGTCTACTACATGTCCAAAGAAAGGCTTTACAAATGAGAACTTCTACAAAAAAAAGATCCTAAGACTACAGCCAGGCGCAGCAAACTGCCATGTGCCCCATGCCAAGCGCATCATCCGTCAGGCGCATCTCTTCAGCATCTCAGTCAGGTGCGTCTCTTCAGCGTCTAGTCAGGCACGTCTCTTCAGCGTCTCAGCCAGCGCATCTCTTCATCATCTCATTCAGACGCATCATGAAGTCTCAGCATATGCGCTCTACTTCAGTTTTGAGCATAACAAGGGGGCGATCAACCTCACTCTAGCTGGAGGAAGAGCTCTCCAAAGCCCAAGGAAGAGGAGAGCACCGCAATTTCGATCTGCGGCTCTTCCAGCATAACGGAGACGGGACTCGAGCATCCCGATCTTTGGATTCAACTGGCACCTTCGGCCTGCATCGGGAGCCCGCTAGCCCAATTTTTGGATGTAACAGTCACCTTCACGAGTGCGTACGAAGACGACTCGACGCATCTTCACCCTTAGGAGCGTCTTGTCAACAGAATAACTCGAGCGAAGAAGTTCATCTCCATTCAGGAAGACGAAAGAAAACGAGAAACAAACTCTCTCATTGCTGCTAATTATAGGCCGGGCAAATCAAATCCACTCGCCAAGTGGCGGGCTTCCGAATCCGTGCAATGAATTTGCATTCATGGTGATGAACCTATCCCCTCAAATTCAGCCAAGTCAAAATGGCTATTTAAAGCACTCGAAGAACTCAACAGTCAGACCAATGAAGATACGCCATGCAACAGATACAGCGGTCAGATCCCGTGCATCATACAGACGTGCCCATCAGTACCAATCACCTCGTAAGGATGCACCCCACGCGTCCCTATGCGCCTAGTGGAACACAGAGCAATACACCCACTCAAGAGTATTAAATGTTGAAGTCTGAGATGCAGCAGCCATGCCTCGATGACGGAGCGGCAGCAGCTTTTACAGAAAACGAAGCACCGCTGACGTCAGCGTTATCATTACTCTCTTCTGTCGGTTACAAGCTACGTGGTCGACCAACCACTCGCATGTGCCACTGCAGCCATGCGCCCGAAGATGTGAATACGCTTCAAAAGCCAT
>JANAVB010026274.1:0-29732 GCA_029216955.1 Iris pallida
CATTCCCTTCCTCCTCTTCTTTCTCTTATTCCTTCTCCACTTTTTCTTTAAGAACCATATTCTCTTTCCTGATGTGGGTTAAAAGGATGATGGGTTCAACATTGGGCCTTGGTTGCTAGGTCTGGGTATTGGGCTGAACCCATAATACAAGATTTTGGTTAAATAGTATTTCATTTGGGTTTTGAGGTTTAAGACTGGGCTTTAAGCCCTAATGTTTTATTTGGAATTATTAGTTATTTTGGGGCATATATGATTTGAGGGACTTATTTAGGTTGGGTTTAAAAGCATTATATATATATAGTATATGGGTTTTGAGATATATAATAAATAGTTTTGGGCTTTGAAATAGGTATAAATATTTTCTAAATAAACTTTCTAGGATATATGTTTTGACTAAATAAAAATATAGTTTCAGATCATATAGTAATTTCCAAAATGGCTATAAGTAATTATTTATGCAAATTTCTTTTAAAATATCATATCACGACCGTGACTAATAATATTTTATATTTCTTTGCAAATTTGAACTTCTACCTATCAACCTATTTAGCCACTTTTGTAGAATCTAACTTGTTAAATTTATGTGTCGGGGTAGATCAGACAACGTCTTGAGTCGCGACTTCATCCTTTTCCGGAGTAAGACAAATATCGCTATAGCCTACATTACCTTTATTCTATGTTGCATGTGTTCTATTCCTTGACATTGTTGGTTTACCTTTTCTATTTTGATGCACGAGAGTTATACCTATTATCATCATACATGATCACCTAATAAGTTTTGTCAATGTTCAATGCTCCAAGTACAATGTTTATTATTCAATGTTCAAGTTTAAAGTTAATGTTAAAGTGATCATGTTTACTTGTGAAGAGAGTCGGGAGGGGGATACAACTAGTATGCATGTGGTATACGCAATGTACAAGTTTTTCCTAATGTCAATGTTAGTAACCGTCGTTGCACCGTACGTACCGACTGCCAGATGTTCTAACCCGTCCACATGCGGAACACTTGTATTCTAGACACACAATACACGTGACTTGATTCGTGTTGTCATATTTTCCAGTGGTTTGTCTTATATTAGTTGTGCTTTCATATTGTTTTCGTGTTTTAGTTGTGCCTTCAACTGTTCCATGTCATAGTTGTACTCTCAAACTATTTTCAAGATATAGTGGTACTCTTTGTATCATGTTATATTTATCTTTTTTTTACTGTTATTCTGCATTCTGTATATTATACCATGTAGTGTTACGGTGACTTGCTCAATTCCTGACTGGAAACTTATTTTTCAGATTAGTCGCTTGCTATGCATTGGATCCTTGGGAAGGATATTGACATATTTTGAAGACCAATCCTAGAGACTAGTTAGATAGATGAGTTGATTAATTAGTTGTTTTCTATTTTGTGAGATACTGTATTTCAATTAAATATAATCTTGGAAGTTGTAAATGATTTACTTATTGTGAATGAGCAAACAAAATTAGTTATGAGCAAATATTGTGACTTTGATCATTGAGGTCTAGACATCGTTCTTCCGCAGAGAACGCGGCGTAGGCGAGACTTATCCACGCAGTCACATCCTGAAAAATGGGTGCGGGTCGTGACATGAAGCAAGAGAACATGTTGGTAGACGAATACGACACGGAGTTTAGCTGCTTGAGTAGATTTGGTATAGCATTGATTCCAACCGAGAGGGAGAGAGCGAAGAGATTCCACCCAGGGCTAGCACCATAGCTCAAGACTTATACTACCACACAGTCTCGAGTCTCTTATGCAGCCGTTCTAGAAGAGGCTCGTAGCCAGGATCTCCTTCGAAAGGAGTTGCAGCAGCCACAGAGACGCCCTGCTCCAGCAGTTGCACCAGCTAGAGTGACTCAGGAAAGACATATCAGGAGGCCCACATCGCAAGCAACAACAGAGGCCCACACCCTACCAGAAGCCCATTTGTCGTTACTGTGGGAAGTAAGGACATATCCAGAATGACTGTCGAATTCGTCTTGGATTGTGCTTGAGATGTGGTTCGAGACAACATATGGTCGAGGATTGTCCCGAGAAGCAGGCAATATTATATGCACAGTAGATGTAATGCCTGTGGTTCGTATTACGTATTTGGAATACGTGTACGTATTTTATCTTGTATTGCTTAATTCCTGGCTTAGCTTTTCCTTCTTAGCTTGGTTTATTCTTGGCCCGGGGTTGGCTTGGTTCGGTTGGGATTGTTTTGGTTCATCATGAACCATGGATGAACCCCCCCTACCTACCACCACCTTTGGTATTTATTACCATTCTTCTTTCTCTCTCTTCATTACTCTTCTTCTTCTTCCATTTACTACTTCACCTACCAGAGAGAGAGAGAGAGAGAGAGGTCTAGGCAAGTGCAACTTGCTTCATGGAGGAACTCAAATTTTATTGCTTCATTCTCTTCCTTACAGCATTTTTACTAACTTTAGTACTTGGCATTTTCACTTTCCATGGCTAGATTCTTGTAGATCTAAGTCTATTTTATTTTCAGAATTCTTGAGTTTTGATCTACTTAATCTTGTTATTTCCGAGTTTTGATGGTTCCATGTTGTAGAGCATTTCATTCTGCCCCATTTTGACCTATGGAAGTTCGGATTTGGACTCCGGATGAAGGTTCTATGCAGCTTGGTGGCCATGGCTCCTTGGTGTTCTTCTTCTCGAAAATTTGGAGTAGAAGAACAGTACTTGACTTGACCGCAATGAACATTTCATGCGGCAAGTGTTCTCCCAGCCGCATGGACTTTTCCCCACTTAGCCGCATATGCGCCCTGCCTCTCCTGGCCGCATGAACTTGTACTCCTTACTAGCCGCATGAGCCCTTGAACTGACCTGGCCGCATGAGCTCCTAACCGAGCCGCATGCACCCCCTTCATATCCTGGCCGCATAGGCGTATAACCTGTCTGGCCGCATAAGGCCTTGCTCCCGAGCCGCATATGCATTAGCACCATTGGTCGCATGAGGCTGAGTCCATTATCAGTAGCATATGCACCCTTCACTCCCAGCCGCATAAGCAGCCACGTTGACCCAGCCGCATGGGCTTCTATTGAGCCGCATGCGCCTCCTTCTATACCCCGTCGGCCGCGTGGACTTTCTTTCCGTCAACCGCATGCGCCTGACCCTATTAGCCGCATGGGCTGTTCTCTTTCCAGCCGCATGAGATCATTCCTGGCCGCATATGCTTGAGCCGCATGGTTCTCCAATAGCCTTGTGTACTATTATTTGTTATTATTTGCCCATGTCTTGTAACTCCTATGGTATATTTTATGTCCATTTTATATCCTTACGCCTTTTGTCCTGAACTTGATAATCACGATTTAATTGACATGATTGAAATGACAGTTGTACATGACATGGTGTGGCAAGTAAACATGACATGACCTGATAGTGGCCCGTCGTGGCGCACTCTTGACCAGTACACTTGACATGATAACCTGACATGATATATCTGATAAGCCGTTGCAACGGCTACCTGACATGACATGACCTGTATAAATAACCTGGACACCGTGGGCGATTGTGCTCGTACAAATAATCCAGTCCTGTCTTGTATCATATCTAGGACGGAACTCCTGAGTACCACGGTCAGGAGTACCTATTGAAATGGACTAAGACTAATAACTAGATTAATACATTAGTCATGAAGAGATCTCCCAACTACAGGCAATCCCGTTACCTGGGCACGCCTTGGGATCTGTAGTCAGCCGTCGAGTAGGGCACATTTCCAGCATACTGTCACGTGTTGCACCCTTCAAGCTACCTAAGGGTACATGCGTTTCCTGGACGATGCACCTACCTGAATTCAACTCTAAATCTTTTAACCCGGGTAACCTGGATGGACTGCAGGGCTTGTGGCTGTGGAAGATTCTCACTGCATCTTGCTAGTAATTAGGCTTGTGATAACCCTAGTTAGTTAAAGTATCAAGCCGTAGTTTTTGTTTGGCCGTGAAATGATTGGATGGAGTCTAACCTGTCTAGTCTTGCCCTGATTTTGTCCCAGATTACTGCATGACCAGAATGCTTGTATTATTTTATCGATAAATGGTGAGAATTCCAAGTTCTGTTCAGACGAAGGGTTACAACCCCGGTCCTTTTTTGGTTTACGGGTTGTAACCTGGTTATCTGAATAGTTCCATGGTTATCTCGTCGTATATCATCCTGATGTATTTTCTTATTTCCTGTTCTTACTTATTTATAATTGTGCTAATTGCTGGTTTTAGTTCCTAAGTGAAGCTTCCTTTGTAGCACTTGCTCTTTCTGGGATCTGACCCAGCTGGTTTTGTATGGCCAGATTTCGGAGCAGCTCCAGAAGATCTACCGCTTTTCCAGCCCGATGGTGAACACCAGACGTAACCAGGGCAACGAGTGGGTTATTTTTGGCTCTTCCACTCTATTGTAAAAATATTCTTTTGAGGCGTTTAGCCGACGAGCACCTGTTTAGCTCGATTGCACTTACTTACTGTCTGCCTACGGGCTGTAACATGATTGACAGATCCTAGGATTGATCATGTATGACTAAAACTCTTGCTAGTCATAACATTTTGTAACGACTAGCTTCATGATCATCTGAATATGTAATATTTGGGACGCCTTATTATTGTATATTTAATGATCATACATCTTGTGACCTTACTTACTTGCTTATGATTGAGACACTAGGCTTGTTCATGAGCTTAAGAGACTGTTGGCTTGTAGTAAACCCTCATGTATCTAGACAGCCGTGACCGTATAGCGAGGTGGGTTGCACTTCAATATACGTAGCTGGCTATGTCTGCCCCCTCTCCAGTATTCTGGTTCTGGGGCGTGACATGGTTTAAGTGGTGGCCCATGCAGGTCTTGTAAATCAAGATATGTGAGGGTTTACCGAATAGATGTCTCGATCAGTATCTGCCCTTGATCTCTGCTCGTATCTTCTGAATCCCTGGATTCTTGTCCTGATCATATGCTTGTATCGTTGATCTATCCTGGTCCTTCCTTATTGTTCCCTATGTCGTCTTCTTCAGCGACATTGTTCCTGGACCTGCCGGTCAGCAAGACGGAGAACTTCCCGCGGATCAGCAACCTGGAGATCAAGCCCAGCATTCGGGAGTAGCCTCCAGAGTCGTGCCTTCTGGTGGAGAGCCACCAGTCCAGCCAGTTCAGCCTGCCGAGCCTGATGATGGCACTTTGGTAGGTCTCGTCAGGACCTTGATAGCTTCCCAAGATCGTCGTGCAGATGCCTTGCACCAGGCAGTGACGGATGCTTTGGCCAGAGGAGGTCATCAGGGTAACAGCGCGGCCAACAGCTTCAAGCGCTTGAACCCTCCATTCTTCGACGGTAGTGAAGATGCTATCGCAGCAGATGCTTGGCTTCAGGATACTGAAGTGATTCTAGAAGCAGCCAGGACCCCAGAGAACGAGAAGGTAGCCGTGGTACGCCTATAGTTGTTGGATTTGGCCCGCAGCTGGTGGGCGGCTCAGGCTGTTGGATTAGTGGCACCCATTGCTTGTGCGGTGTTCAGAGAGAGATTCCAGACCAAGTATTTTGATGCTGTAGCTCGGTATGATCTACAGACGAGGTTCACCAATCTGAAGCAGATGGATAGGACGGTCGACGGATATACGGTCGAGTTTTCGAGACTCAGTCGGTTTCCTCCCACCTTGGTGGCAACCGAGTATGATAGAGCCCAGCGATTTCAGCAGGGGCTTCACCTGGAGATTCTATTGGCAGTTGAGCAGTTTGAGCATCAGACTTTTGATACAGTCTTGAGAGCAGCTAGGAGGCATGAGTATACCTCCCAGAGGATTGTGGATAGGGCCGGAGGTCGGAAGAGATCCTACGGCCAGATGAATCAGTCTTCAGCCCCAGCCCCGGCAGCCAGGGCTTTGACTATTGGAGCTCCGAGGAGGACGGCCTCAGTAACGTCGGTTCAGCATTCCACCCCGACGTACCCTCAGCAGCAGAAGCAGAAGCAGTCTTCCGCAGTGGGATGTTCTCATTGTGGAAAGCCAGGCCATGTAGTGGCAGAGTGCCGCAGGGCACAGGGATTGTGTCTGGCTTGTGGAGCAGCAGACCATAGGGTTGGATCCTGCCCGAATAGGGGTGGTTCGTCATCATCCAACCTTTCTAGCTCTTCGGTGAGAGGACCAGTTCCAGTCCAGCAGCAGCAGCAGTATCCATTGCCGAGGCCCTTGCCGCCTCAGTCCCAGGTATTCTAGCAGCAGAACCCCCAGCAGCATGTTCAAGCCCAAGCCCAGAGTCAGAATAGGCAGCGAGGATTTCAGCAGAGGGGACCAGCACCCCGAGGGCAGGGTCATGCTATGGTGATGATCGCAGAGGAAGGATTAGCACCAGGAGAGGTAGTGGCAGGTACTATTCTCATCAACTCCTTTCCAGCTTCAGCTTTATTTGATTCTGGTGCGTCGTATTCTTTTATGTCTGCACGATTCGCGACACGGATAGGATTGGAGCCCGAGTCATTATCAGTAAGGCTCAATATAGTTACTGGTAACGGACTTGTGGGAGTCGATAGGGTGTTTTCCTCGTGTCGGATCGTAGTTAGCGGTAAGGAATTTCCCGCTAGATTGATAGAGTTCTCGATGGCCGATTATGATGTGGTCCTAGGGATGGATTGGTTGAGGAACCAGTATGCCAGGATAGACTGCCACATTGGCAGGGTTGTTTTTAGCATTCCAGGCGAGCCGGAGTTTTTCTTTTCCCGAGGTGAAGTTGAGTCTTCTCCTCCGATATTGCGGATGGCAGTAGCGGCAGTTCAGTTGCCCAGGATAGTGGATGAGTTCCCAGATGTTTTTCCAGAAGAGCTTCCAGGTATGCCTCCGGAACGGGAGATCGAGTTCACCATAGACTTGATTCCCGGAACAACCCCAGTATCAAAGAGTGTCTACAGGATGACGCCTTCAGAGTTGGAGATCTTGTACAAGATGATTGAAGAACTTCAAGCCAAGGGATTCATTCGTGCTAGTGGATCGCCTTGGGGAGCCCCGATGCTTCTTGTAAAAAAGAAGGATGATACGTCCAGGTTATGTGTTGATTATCGTACCTTGAACTCAGTGACAATCAAGAACAGATACCCTCTCCCGAGGATAGATGACTTGTTTGATCAGCTTAAAGGGGCAGCAGTATTCTCGAAGATCGACTTGCGCTCAGGATATCATCAGATCAGAGTCAGAGAGCAGGACATCGCGAAGACAGCTTTCAGATCTAGGTATGGGCATTGGGAGTTCCTTGTTATGCCATTTGGAGCAACCAATGCGCCGGCTGTATTCATGGACCTCATGAATCGCATCTTCATGCCTTATTTGGATCATTTTGTGATTGTGTTTCTAGACGACATCCTGGTCTACAGCAAGAGTGAAGCAGAGCATGAGCAGCATCTCCGAGTTGTCCTCCAGATTCTCAGGGAGCACCAGTTGTATGCCAAGTTCAGTAAATGCGAGTTCTGGCTCGATCGTATTTCGTACTTGGGTCACATCATCACCAGAGGAGGAGTAGAAGTGGATCCCCAGTAGATTGTGGCTATTGAGTCATGGCCGGTGCCCAGCACAGTTGCAGAAGTTCGTAGTTTTCTTGGATTGGCCGGCTACTACCGGCGGTTTGTTTCAGATTTTGCTCGGATTTCAGCGCCATTGACCCAATTGACCCACAAGGATATACAGTTTGCTTGGACAGCAGAGTGCCAGGATTCTTTTGAGAAGTTGAAGCGAGGCTTGATGACGGCTCCCATTCTCGCGCTTCCAGATGGAACCGGAGGATTTTCAGTGTATTGTGATGCTTCGGGCAGAGGTTTAGGATGTGTTCTGATGCAGCATGGGAAGGTAATAGCTTATGCTTCACGGCAACTTCGTGATCATGAGAGGAATTACCCAACCCATGACTTGGAGCTGGCAGCAGTAGTGTTTGCACTTAAGTTGTGGAGGCACTATCTGTATAGAGAAAGGGTGGAGATTTTCACCGACCACAAGAGTCTGAAGTATGTTTTCACCTAGAAGGATCTTAACATGCGTCAGAGGAGGTGGCTGGAGCTTCTTGTAGATTACGATATCAACTTGCAGTATTATCCCGGGAAGGCCAACGTCGTTGCAGATGCATTGAACAGGAGAGCTGGAGTTTATTTCCTAACAGCGCAGCCAGAACTGTCAGCCGATCTTCAGAAGATGGGTATTGAAGTTGTTCTCCCTTCCAGTGTAGCATTGATGGCCAGTATGCAAGTTCAGTCCACTATAGTCGAGAGGATCCGGATGGCGCAGTCAGTAGATTCCAAGCTTCAGCGACTCAGAGCAGAGTGTGAGGCAGGACGAAGACCAGAGTTATGCATTCATGAGGATGGTACACTTCGACATGGTAAGCGTCTTTGTGTACCCTGTGGAGACATCAGACAGGAAATCATGGCAGAGGCTCACAGTTCTCAGTATTCCATTCATCCTGGGGGTACGAAGATGTACCGTGATATTCGTCAGTTCTTTTGGTGGAATGGCATGAAGAGAGAGATAGCCCGGTTTGTCTCTCGTTGTTTGGTTTGCCAACAAGTTAAGGCTGAACATCAGAGGCCCGCTGGACTTCTTCAGCCCTTGCCGATTCCAGAATGAAAGTGGAAACATGTGACCATGGATTTTGTGACCGGATTACCTAGATCCCCAGCTGGTCGAGACGTATTTGGGTTATAGTTGATCGGCTCACGACGGTAGCTCACTTCCTCCCGTTCAGAGTTGGTCAGTCGACAGCTCAGTTAGCAGAGATGTACCTCAGGCAGATTGTCAGGTTGCACGGAGTGCCAGTCAGTATCACCTCGGACCGAGATTCAAGGTTCACGTCGTACTTCTGGCATAGCCTGCAGAAGAGTTTGGGAACTCATCTCCAGTTCAGTTCAGCATATCATCCGCAGACAGACGGCCAGTCGGAGCGTACGATCCAGACTCTTGAAGATATATTACGATCTTACACACTTGACTTCGGTGGTTCGTGGGAAGATCACCTGCACCTGGTGGAGTTTTTATACAACAACAGCTTCCAGGCCAGTATCCAGATGGCACCGTTCGAGGCACTGTATGGTAGGAAGTGCAGATCCCCGCTAGCATGGGATGATGTCGGAGAGAGGCAGATGCTCGGTCCAGAAATGATTGCCCAGACAGTTGAAGTGATCAGAAGAGTCAGGGATCATCTTCGAGTTGCCCAAGATCGCCAGCGTCATTGGGCCGATTCTCATCGGCGCCCTCTCGAGTTTTCTGTCGGTGACCATGTATTCCTGAGGATTTCGCCTAACCGTGGCATCATTCGTTTCGATGTACGGGGAAAGCTTAGTCCTAGGTATATAGGGCCATTTGACATTCTGGAGCGAGTAAGAGATGTGTCCTATCGTCTCGCTCTTTCGCCGTCGCTAAGAGAGGTGCATGACGTGTTCCATGTATCCCAATTACGACGGTATATTCCGGACCCGAGCCACATCCTGGATCATTCGGAATTGGTTGTTGGTACCAACCTTTCGTATGAGGAGAGGCCCGTGTCTATATTGGACCGGAGAGAGAAGACACTCAAGAACAAGACTATCAAGTTAGTCCGAGTTGCTTGGGGCCATCACTCTTTGGGTGAGTCAACGTGGGAGCGAGAGGATGACATCCGATCGCGATATCCCGACTTGTTTGACTCGTGAGGTATAATGTCTTCCTTATGCCTCATGCCTTCGATTCCTTGCTTGAATGAGTGATTATCGGCCTAGTTATAGCTTGCTTGTGATTAATATAGCTTGTCCCCGTCTCTCTAGCCTCTTAATTAAATTCCGAGGACGAAATTCCTTTAAGGTGGGTAGAGTTGTAATGCCTGTGGTTCGTATTACGTATTTGGAATACGTGTACGTATTTTATCTTGTATTGCTTAATTCCTGGCTTAGCTTTTCCTTCTTGGCTCGGTTTATTCTTGGCCCGGGGTTGGCTTGGTTCGGTTGGGATTGTTTTTGGTTCATCATGAACCATGGATGAACCCCCCTACCTACCACCACCTTTGGTATTTATTACCATTCTTCTTTCTCTCTCTTCATTACTCTTCTTCTTCTTCCATTTACTACTTCACCTACCAGAGAGAGAGAGAGAGGTCTAGGCAAGTGCAACTTGCTTCATAGAGGAACTCAAATTTTATTACTTCATTCTCTTCCTTACAGCATTTTTACTAACTTTAGTACTTGGCATTTTCACTTTCCATGGCTAGATTCTTGTAGATCTAAGTCTATTTTATTTTCAGAATTCTTGAGTTTTGATCTACTTAATCTTGTTATTTCCGAGTTTTGATGGTTCCATGTTGTATAGCATTTTATTCTGCCCCATTTTGACCTATGGAAGTTCGGATTTGGACTCCGGATGAAGGTTCTATGCAGCTTGGTGGCCATGGCTCCTTGGTGTTCTTTTTCTCGGAAATTTGGAGAAGAAGAACAGTACTTGACTTGACCGCATGAACATTTCATATGGCAAGTGTTCTCCCAGCCGCATGGACTTTTCCCTACTTAGCCGCATATGCGCCCTTGCCTCTCCTGGCCGCATGAACTTGTACTCCTTACTAGCCGCATGAGCCCTTGAACTGACCTGGCCGCATGAGCTCCTAACCGAGCCGCATGTACCCCCTTCATATCCTGGCCGCATAGGTGTATAACCTGTCTGGCCGCATAAGGCCTTTCCCCCGAGCCGCATATGCATCAGCACCATTGGCCGCATGAGGCTGAGTCCATTATCAGTAGCATATGCACCCTTCACTCCCAGCCGCATAAGCAGCCACGTTGAACCAGCCGCATGGGCTTCTACTAAGCCGCATGCGCCTCCTTCTATACCCCGCCGGCCGCGTGGACTTTCTTTCCGTCAACCGCATGCGCCTGACCATATTAGCCGCATGGGCTGTTCTCTTTCCAGCCGCATGAGATCATTCCTGGCCGCATATGCTTGAGCCGCATGGTTCTCCAATAGCCCTGTGTACTATTATTTGTTATTATTTGCCCATGTCTTGTAACTCCTATGGTATATTTTTATGTCCATTTTATATCCTTACGTCTTTTGTCCTGAACTTAATAATCACTATTTAATTGACATGATTGAAATGACAGTTGTACATGACATGGTGTGGCAAGTAAACATGACATGACCTGATAGTGGCCCGTCGTGGCGCACTCTTGACCAGTACACTTGACATGATAACCTGACATGATATATCTGATAAGCCGTTGCGACGGCTACCTGACATGACATAACCTGTATAAATAACCTGGACACCGTGGGCGATTGTGCTCGTACAAATAATCCAGTCCTGTCTTGCATCATATCTAGGAGGGGACTCCTGAGTACCACGGTCAGGAGTACCTATTGAAATGGACTAAGGCTAATAACTAGATTAATACATTAGTCATGAAGAGATCTCCCAACTACAGGCAATCCCGTTACCTGGGCACGCCTTGGGATCTGTAGCCTGCCGTCGAGTAGGGCACATTTCCAGCACACTGTCATGTGTTGCACCCTTCAAGCTACCTAAGGGTACATGCGTTTCCTGGACGATGCACCCACCTGAATTCAACTCTAAATCTTTTAACCCGGGTAACCTGGATGGACTGCAGGGCTTGTGGCTGTGGAAGATTCTCACTGCATCTTGCTAGTAATTAGGCTTGTGATAACCCTAGTTAGTTAAAGTATCAAGCCGTAGTTCTTGTTTGGCCGTGAAATGATTGGATGGAGTCTAACCTGTCTAGTCTTGCCCTGATTTTGTCCCAGATTACTGCATGACCAGAATGCTTGTATTATTTTACCGATAAATGGTGAGAATTCCAAGTTCTGTTCAGACGAAGGGTTACAACCCCGGTCCTTGTTTGGTTTACGGGTTGTAACCTGGTTATCTGAATAGTTCCATGGTTATCTCGTCGTATATCATCCTGATGTATTTTCTTATTTCCTGTTCTTACTTATTTATAATTGTGCTAATTGCTGGTTTTAGTTCCTAAGTGAAGCTTTCTTTGTAGCACTTGCTCTTTCTGGGATCTGACCCAGCTGGTTTTGTATGGCCAGATTTCGGAGCAGCTCCAGAAGATCTACCGCTTTTCCAGCCCGATGGTGAACACCAGACGTAACCAGGGCAACGAGTGGGTTATTTTTGGCTCTCCTACTCTTTTGTAAAAATATTCTTTTGAGACGTTTAGCCGACGAGCACCTGTTTAGCTCGATTGCACTTACTTACTGTCTGCCTACGGGCTGTAACATGATTGACAGATCCTAGGGTTGATCATGTATGACTAAACCTCTTGCTAGTCCTAACATTTTGTAACGACTAGCTTCATGATCAGTTGAATATGTTATATTTGGGACGCCTTATTATTGTATATTTAATGATCATACATCTTGTGACCTTACTTACTTGCTTGTGATTGAGACACTAGGCTTGTTCATGAACTTAAGAGACTGTTGGCTTGTAGTAAACCCTCATGTATCTAGACAGCCATGACCGTATAGCGAGGTGGGTTGCACTTCAATATACGTAGCTGTCTATGTCTGCCCCCGCTCTCCAGTATTCTGGTTCTGGGGCGTGACAGTAGATCCCGAGGTCGACAGCTCCAGAACTTCCAGCACCCCGACCAGGACAACAAGTGATAAGGCTTATTGTAATGCCCCACTCCCAAAATACATCGGACTATGAATACATACATGCCAGCTGTATGTATGTAAAGACTACCCCAATGTATGAGATCTGCATATACATACATAAGTTGTAATATAAAAGCTCCAACTCATGAATAGTCACAGGCAATACTAATTCTCATCCATGAGAGCAAATAAAAGAAATGACTAATCAATTATATTAATTGAAATAGAGAATGTATATTGCCGGTTGGAGACAAATCCACTACCAAGATGTGAAGAATGGAAAAAAAAAGATGATAAAAAATAACAAGTCCACTGTCTAAAGGAAATACCATATAGTCCGCAAAGGAAGAGTCTAGTCCAGGTCGTACTCCTCGAGATCTTGTCGATCGTCTATACCTGAAGAGGTCATCAGTTCCTCGGGAGACATAGCAAGATACTTAAAAACATGCCCTTCTAACAGTAAATAATATACATAATATAACCAGTAAGGAAACAAAAATGACTAAGTAACAATGATACATGCTACCAAGGAAGGAGACAAAATAATCAAGAAACAAACTATACATGCAGACAAGAACAACTACGCATAAATGAAATGCTGGAAAGAAAATAGGAAACAGGTAACAAATGCCAAGTTCCTAGGTGAACACATTGCAAGAAGTCAAACGAATAACCAAACCCTCACCCCTAGTATGGACTCTCAGGTTTGAACAACAACCAACTCTCACCCCTAGTATGGACTCTCAGGTTAGCTACAAAGAGTCAACCCTCACCCCTGCGTGGACTCTCAGGTTGAAAAAAATTAGAAATAGCAATAGCAGTTCAGTCATGATGCACTCGTCCTACGATACGATCCGACTTTCGATAAGGTACAAGTGAGAACAAATATAGTAAGAACTACAAGGTCAAAACATGAACAAAAATGATATCTCAACGAGACAATAAAACTAGTATACATAATATGAAAGAACACATCCACAATCAACGAAAGAAACTAGATAATGACATGTATCAAGGAAAAAAGAACATAAATAGCTGATAATAACAGAAAACACTGGTTATAAACATGATATATGAAGAAACAAAAATGACTAGCATGTAATATAATGTAAAAAAGGCAAGATATACTTGCTTGGAGGTGGTGCAACGATCTGACAATGCCCAGATTAGTTCGACTAGCCAGGTCAATATTAAGTGGTCCAGTTTTATGAGAAAATAGGAAATATGATTAGTCACGATCTAAATCAATCCAATCTAATATATAATTTTTTTAGAAAGGAAATTCTTAATAAGAAAAATATATTTATTTATTTAGGATAACCCAATTTAGAAAATATATATAATAATTGAAACTATATTTTATTAGTTAAAATAATCTTGGATAAATATTTTGAAAATCTAGTATTATCATTTTTAGAGAAAAAAAACTATAATTTAATTAGGTAGAAAATATTACAATAATATTTTTTTGGTCAAAAGCTTATTTTAAATACCAAAAAATTATATAAATATACATTAGCCTAAAATAAAATTTAAACTTTAAAATTAATTTCTAAAAAGAATCTTATAGATCATCATGTCAGCTTTCCAAAAAATTAAACGGATCGCAAAACCGAGTTCGATAACTCCCGAAATCTAAAAAATAGTGCGACGCATCAATTTTTGGACAACTGGCACTCAAATAATTTTACAGAAAAATATATTTTGAATTTGCTAAAATATATTATAGGTTATCGAAGCTAACATTAATACGGTTCAAAAAAAAGATCAAACGGAGACAGAAATTAGGAGTTATGGCCATTAGAATTTTGGAGTATTTTGTACAAAAAAAGAGAAAAATTTGAAAAAGGAAAAGATGAGAAATGTTTATAAGTTCAATATGCTATATATAATGAGTAGCTATTACTTAACTAAATTAGGATTAGATTGGAAGGGGAATTTTTTTCCTTAAATAGATAGAGATTTCATAAATAGATATGGATTAAGAAACCAATTATCAAATCTTTCAATAAATTTAAATCAAACAAATATTTAAAACTTAAATAATCAAATCTAAATATATTATTTGGTTACAATAATAATTCAAATAAATATTCCAAACTAATTTAATTGAATCCAAATCATTAATTGATTCAAAATATATCAAATGATCATATACCAATAATTTAACAATATTTAATGTCTAAAGTAGATTAATCAGTTCTTAATCATAATCAATAATAGTTCAAGATACTAATTAATGATCATATCAATAATAATATTAATATTATCAAATTAGTGCCAATAATATCCAACACTACCAAAATATCATCAAATAGCGACATCAGGAGACGTCGCTAAATAACCAAAATACGTCGCTAAATTCAATTTGCGACGTATTTAGTGACGAAAATCGGACGTCGCTTATAGACAAGTCGCAGATGCCACTTTCGTCGCCGAACGTCGCTATTAGCGACGTGACGTTCTGTGTCGCTAGACGTCGCAAAGGTAGCGACAGACGGCGACGTATACATACGTCGTCAAAACTGCGACGTAAAGCGACCACTAGCGACGCTGTAAACTTTATACATGATGACCTGGCATGGCAGCCACGTGGGCAGCTTAGCGACGTACATTAGTGACGTTTAGCGACGTAACGTCGCTATCTAGCGACGTATAGCGACGTCAACTTTTTGTCGCAGTCTGTCGCAGAACGTCGCTATACGTCGCAGATATTATAAAAAAAAATTGATATTTTTTTATGCTTTGTGTCCGTGTTTACAGTGTGTGTGAAGTGCAGTGTTCGAACCATCGACAGTTTCGCTTACTGTTCTATGTTTTATCTTGGATAGAAAGAACAACAGTTTAGGGTGGACTTCTCAGAGCTTCCTCTTCACGTCCTTCACCTTCTCGGGAACCTTTACGACGTCCCGAGAAAGTGAAGGTCGTGAAAATGAAACTCTCAGAAGTGTACCCTGAACTGTTGCTATTTCTATCCAAGATAACACATACAACAGTAATCGAAACTGTCGATGGTTCCGAATACTGCATTTCACATTCACTGTAAAACACAGACACATCATAACAAAAATACACAATATATTTTTTAAAAATTTCGGCAGCATCTCCTTTGTATATCAGATCATCGCTTATAACCCAGCGTAGGTATATTTGTCATCCCCGTCGCAGATATCACAAAGTTGACTGTCCTCCGACCCTCATCCCTCGGCAATGATGATACGACAACCTATCAGAATCCTCGACTCTCTTTCGCTTCTTGGATATTGACCCAGCTTCCAATCTTTCATTTCCTTCCGGGTCCACTCTACTCCCAATCTCTTCCTCTTTTATACACGGATCTACAGAATCAATACCGTCCAAGGAAGGCGAAACTGAATCAAGGCATAACGGGCTGCTCAGCGTGCCCAGCTTCTTCAAATTCTCGCTGGCTGCAGAGTCGAAATGGGGACGGGTCCTCTTTGCCGGAAGACGATGATTCAGTTTTGCCTTCTCCTCTCCTCCACCATGGCTCTGGACCCATCTGCTCGTCCCTGCTTCCATTCTTCTTATTTGACTCTCTCAGCCACACATGATATCCAGCTCAAGTTTAGAGTCGGGGGAAAAGAGGTGGGCAGGAATAGAGGGGGAAGCAGCACAGCCGGCGGCATGACCCGGAGGAAGTACAGAGGTTTTCTTCAACATACGTAGGAGAACTATAATGATATATCTTTTCACAACATATCACCTTGTCAAAGACCCTTAATGTGACAACCATGTTACCGCGGTGTCGGAAGACTAACATGTCATAATTTTATAAGCCGTGTGTTTTGACATAATCCTGCCAACCGGATTTCAGTTCTATGTAATAATGCGAGATTACGACATAGGAGGAAAGAGTTGGGATGATTATGTCAAAACACACGGCTTAGAAAATTATGACATGTTAGTCTTCCGATACCGCGGTAACATGGTTGTCACATTAAAGGTCTTTGACAAGATGACATATTGTTACCGATATATCCTTATAGTTCTCCTACGTATGTTGAAGAAACCTCTGTACTTCCTCCGGGTCATGCCGTCGGCTATGCTGCTTCTCCCTCCTATTCCTGTCCACTTCTTCTCCCTCGACTCTACACTTGAGCTGGATATCATGTGTGGCTGAGAGAGTCAAATAAGAAGAATGGAAGCAGGGACGAGCAGATGGGTCCAGAGCCATGGTGGAGGAGAGGAGAAGGCAAAACTGAATCAGCGTCTTCCGGCAAAGAGGACCCGTCCCCATTTCGACTCTGCAGCCAACGAGAATTTGAAGAAGCTGGGCACGCTGAGCAGCCCGTTATGCCTTGATTCAGTTTTGCCTTCCTTGGACGGTATTGATTCTGTAGATCCGTGTATAAAAGAGGAAGAGATTGGGAGTAGAGTGGACCCGGAAGGAAATAAAAGATTGGAAGCTGGGTCAATATCCAAGAAGTGAAAGAGAGTCGAGGATTCTGATAGGTTGTCGTATCATCATTGCCGAGGGATGAGGGTCGGAGGACAGTCAACTTTGTGATAGGTTGTCGTATCATCATAGTTTCTACCTCGCCAGTCGAATGGCTGCAGGGACTATGTCCTGATCACCATGTCGTACCGTAGATTAATGCAAATGGAGCTGGAGCCAAAATACAGAAACCAAAATACAAAATACAGAATCCAAAATACAAAATATAAAATACAGAAACCAAAATACAAAATACAGAAACCAAAATACAAAATATAGAATCCAAAATAGGACCCTCTGTGAGAACGGATGGCTCAGAACACAACCCTACCGGAGAGGATACACTGAGAGATCCATCTGAGAGGGACGTATACTCTAAGAGATCACATTTACAAGAATTATATAAGTAGTGGGATCGAGTGTTGGAGGAGATACTATCAGAGTATACGTCCTACTCAGATGGGTCTCTCACCGTTACTATTTTTTCCTGACAGCATGGTGGATGTGCTCCGTCCACAGATTCTTGCTCCGAGCCAAAACTTTGTCCCGGAGCTCAAATGGACATCCTTGGTGTAGAGCTCGAGTGAGAGGTTCCTGACAGCATGGTGGTCTCCTTTGTTAAAGTATCTGTGCTCGTCCCACAACCAATGTGGGATGAGCACGGATACTTTAACAAAGGAGGCCACCATGCTGTCAGGAACCTCTCACTCGCTCGAGCTCTACACCAAAGATGTCCACTTGATCTCCGGAACAAAGTTTTGGCTCGGAGAAAGAATCTGTGGACGGAGCACATCCACCATGCTGTTAGGAAAAAATAGTAACGGTGAGAGACCAATCTGAGTAGGACGTATACTTTGATAGTATCTCCTCCAACACTCGATCCCACTACTGATATAATTCTTGTAAAGGTGATCTCTCAGAGTATACGTCCCTCTCAGATGGATCTCTCAGAGTATCCTCTCCGGTTGGGTTGTCGTATCATCATTGCCGAGGGACGAGGGTCGGAGGACAGTCGACTTTATCTACGGATACATAGTTTCTGCCTCGCCAGTCGAATGGCTGCAAGGACTATGTCCTGATCACCATGTCGTAGTCCAATATAATCCAGAGATTGACACAGTTCTAATTCATATATGTAGTCCAATACAAATAGTCTAAAACAAAAACAACCCAATAAAAATAGTCCAATACAAATAAGTACTAATAGCTAATGAGAACCACGCTGCTCACGCAAACGCTCAGTGATACATTCACGCAACCACCTCGAAAAAGCAAGATTTTTGGCGTGAGGAGAGATGTCGTCCCTTGCCAGGACTGCATCAAGAGAACTCTCGGTCTCACTAGCTACCGGTGCTGGATGAATAGAACTCCCGGTCTCACTAGCAACCGGTGCCACTTCCTCCTCAACTGTAGGAGGAGCCACCTCAGCATTCACTGTTTTCTTCAAACGACATGCCGCTCCTCGGGTCATGGGTGCCATCTGGTAAGTATATGTAACAGAATGTAAAAGAATGTAATAGCTCAAAATACAGTTGGTACTAACCTCAATAGAACAAACACTCTCACAGCTCAAAATACTAACACATGCTCACGCCTTACTCTTGTGACACTCCCTTTCAAACACAAACACACACCTATATGTTCCCTTACACATGTTGCCATGTTACCTTTAAAAATAGGAAACCCTTGTTGTCTATAATAAGACACAATTCACCAAAGGAAACGCCATGTCCAATATCTTATTCTCAAATCACAAGCCTAATCAGAAATGAAAAAAAACGAATTAACAGGTACTAACACATGTGTTACAACCAATGATAACTGAACAACAATTAGAAATCCAAAAAAATTGGAATTGAAGTAACATAGATTAAAAGCATTCTCAATGTAAATATCAACTAACATAGATTAAAAACACTCCCTTTCACGACCCATTCTCAATGTAAATATCAACTAACGTATATTAAAAACATGTCTAGGAATCAAATCTAGCATTTAAATCACAATTTAAACCACTTAAACTAGGAATAAATCTGTGTATGTGTGTGTGTGCATGTGTCTGTGTCTGTGTCTGTGTGTGTGTGTCAGTATCCGTGTGTGTATGTGTGTGTGTGTGTCAGTGTCCGTGTCCGTGTGTGTATGTGTGTGTGTGTGTGTGTCAGTGTCCGTGTCCATGTGTGTATGTGTGTCTGTGTGTATGTGTGTGTGTGTGTGTGTGTGTGTGTGTGTGTGTCAGTGTCCGTGTATGTATGTGTGTGTGTCTGTGTCTGTGTGTGTGTCCGTGTCCGTGTGTGTGTGTGTCCGTGGGAGAGGAGGAGGAGGAAAGAGAGGAGTTAGGTTAGGGTTTACCTGAGGAAGAGGAGGAGGAGCTCGGATTGGGGGAGGAGGAGCTCGAGGAGGAGAGGATCTCGAGGAGGAGGAGCTCGCCGGAGGGGGAGGGAGTCGCCGGGGGGGAGAGGGTCGCCGGAGGTGGGAGGGAGTCGCAGAGGGGGAGGGAGTCGCCGGGGGAGTTGGGGGCGGGAGAAAATGAGAATTTTGGGATTTTCGAGTGAGAGTGGGGGGAAAGAAGGCAGCGGCGTGCCCTAAGTAAAATAAATTAGCGACGTCACTTTATGACGTCGCTAAACGTCGCACTGTGGCGACATATATTTATATTATGTCGCGGAACGTCGCTATTCAGCGATGTAAAAAACTGATGTCGCAGAACGTCGCTGGTGAGCGACGTTCTGCGACGTGCTTATATAGGTGTCGCTACTGGCGACGTATTTTCTTGCCGTCGCTAATATACGTCGCTATTTGATGATATTTTAGTAGTGCAATAATTCAAAAGCAAGTAAAATTTAAATCAATGTAATCTTAATCAAATATTGAATAATAGTTCAAATTAACATTTACTATTATCAATATAATTTAAGCCATATTTGACTTACTAGAAAATTTAAATCAATAAATTTAAAACTAGATAAATCTAATTAATAATCGCTCACACAAATAATTTTTAAATAATATTTAGTATCTTCAAATAATTTAAATAATATTCGATGCTATCTAAGTAAAGTAAAGTATATTTACATAAATTCAAAATCTTTATTTTAAAATAATTGGCAAACATTTTTAATATTCAAAAATACTTGTGACTTCCTTTCTATAGAAATTAAAGAATTTTTTTTATTTTTGAAGCACAATATTTAAAATAAATAATTAAGAATTAAAAAATAAAAAAAAATAAAAAAACACCCAAAATACTTATGGCACCAGCAGTAGGAGCACCTCGTCCACCATTACCTCCTCGTTCAGTACAGTTTGACAGGGCCAGAGCCTAGGACCCCGGTCAGAAGTACGGATAGGCTTTCTCCTTGACAGTAGAGGATGCTGAACCAGAAGGGGAAGTCATAGCAGGTATGATTTTAGTTTCTACATTTTCTGCTATTACGTTATTTGACACTAGAGCCACACACTCATTCATAGCCACAAGTTTTGCACCTAGACACAGTATTACCACTACACCACTATCGAAGAACATTAGAATCCTCACTGGGGGGAGAAATAGTACTTGTAAGCAGTATTATAGACTTTGTCCAGTAGTAATTTGTGGTAGAGAGATGAAGCATCATTTTTGATTTTTTTATGCTAAATGTAACTCGACCACCCTATTTTGAGAAATTTTTTAATAATAAGTTTGATTTTAAAATCATTTCAAATAATAATAGTTTTTGATTAAATATTTTCAAATAAATATTTCATGATTACTTTTGGAGGAAGATTTGAATTTTGGCAAATAACTAATTTTCAAATCTATTTGGAGTGGTCCCCACTCCCTAACAACTTATAACCACTTTTCTAACAGATTTTTGGACTGATTGTGTAATTAGTGAAAAGGGGGAGGGGGTAGATATAAATGTGCCTTTAGTGGAAGGATTGTAAAAATTGTGAGTTTATTAAAGTAGCTAATAGAGAGAGAGTGAGTCCTTCATTCTCATTTTAATCTCTAAACATTTGAAGAGCTCTCCCCATTTTCCCAATTCTTCAGTGAGCTAACCCTAGCTCCCAGTGGTGTCAACGATGGCGACGGCGGTGGCTTTCAAACTCGTCGGCTGAGTCAGCCTCTTCTCCGATGGGGCTCTGTTCTCGGGATTGGTCGGACGATTCTTCCCAGAGCCACTTCGTTCTCCTTCAAGCTTCTCCGACCAAATTCCTCCGTGGAATGACTACTTCTTCGAGTTTCTCCGACGTTGATCATGTCCTCCTCCGCGGATCACTACTTTCTCCAGTGATCGTCACCACAGCATTAAGTCGATCAACATTCGAACCAATTTCGAGTTTCTGCTTACTTTTAAATCAATCGATTTAGCAATTTCTCGTTATGGATGAATTTTACAGTTCTTTCTTCAATCTACTGAACGGATCGAACGAGGTTGTTTCATCGATTTACTGTTGAGCTAGATCGATCCTCTTTTTCGACAGCGGTATCGATGCTCGACTAGTTTGACGAGCAAGCTTACCTCCAGTAAGTATTTATACCTTGTGAATCTAAACATTCTTGATGACGGTTTGGATTTATCGATTTTGATTATTTTTGCTTCCCTGTTTGGATTTGAAACTGTCGAGGAGAATTTTGTAATTGATCAGTCAATTTCTCCATCATTCCAACTCGTATTATTGGTGAGACGATACTGCTTTGCTAAATTACAGCAGTTGAATCATTAGATCCTGATCGATTCCTTTCACCTTGTGTTTGATAATTTTAGGACTGTTGTCTGAATTGATTGGTTAAATCCAAGAATCTGTGATTCAATTAATCACATCAGCTCGGTAAGAGTTACTTCGATTTTGCGTCTGTGAATTGCAAATTATTAGTATCGGACTAAATCTTTTGGAATTTTTGAGTTGTGGCAATCGAGTGGTTTTATTGAACCCTTATCAATTCGTTGTTGGCAATAGGCTGTTGATCGTGTCTGGTACGTGTAGAAGAGTCGAACACCTTGTGTGATTCTTGGTTTTAGATTTGCATTCAAGGTAAACTTCTTCTTATCTCCTTGATTTCTTAGTTGTTCTGATCGTAACTCTAAGTATGTTTGTATTTTCTTTTATGTGTCATATTTTGTGTCCGGGGGAGGGTCGAGTTCGTATCTATGGTGGTACCTGTATTGCAAAAGCGATGGATAGTGGGTGTTGGTTCTAGCTGTCATATGGAGTGTGTGTCCAGAGTGGAGACCAAGAAGTCGACCATGTTCCTACCCAAGAAATTGCAGAAGTTTGTAGCAGTGTCCATTTTTGGGGTGGCGATTGAGGGGCTGCCAATTGATGAGTTATACTCTGATTTCCTGTACAATTATTATTTTAAGATTTTGACTTTAGAATTTGTGATTAATGAGTTGTGTATTATAAAAGTTTGAATAAATCTTTTATGTGTGAGTTGCTAAATTTTGAATGAATCAGTTTATGTTTCTCTAATATATGAAAAGTTGGGGACCATCAGCCAGTAGAGGGTTTGGGCTATTTAGCTCTTAGTGAAGTAGCAGGCTACTGAATTGCTTGGGAAAGTTGTACCTAATTTTATGGGAGTTGAAGTACTGCATGTTTATTAAAACATAATTTGATGTTGGTATGTTCTTGTTAAGTCATGTTGGTAAGTTTACAGTTCTGGTCGACCATTTGATTTAAGGGAAGGACTTGGGGTGTCCTTATGCTGGTAGAAGGGAGTAGTAGCATTTGGGATATTTTCTTTACTAATTATGGAGAAGTGCTGAGTTATCAAGAATGGATAATTTCTTTCATTTTTGTAGTAGTTGCTAGACTATTATTTTATGATTCTGAATTGATGTTGGACCTTTTCAGACTTTGTGATGTTGAGTGTTGCAAATTAAAGATTGCAGTTCGAGTTGGGTTTAACAGTAGTACATGAATGTTAATAAGAAAGAGAGTTTTAGCCTGTGAACTATTAATTGTCATAAATTAGAAATTAATCAACTTGTAAATCATTTGAAACATGAGGACATCTAGCCCCGATCATTACCCGTACTTTTCCAGAGCAAGGCAAGTGCATTTTTATGGTTTTTGTATATTTACATATCTTGTACTTTTTTTGTGACACGTCATGACACGATATCTTGCACCCATGTACTTTCCTGTTCTTGTACTTACTTGTGTCGGGTGGAGAAATACACTAGCTATGTGACCAAATTCGGTTACTATATTCATGTAGATAGCTTAGGCCTCGCATCGTGCACGCGGGCCCTAAGCCGTATCGATATTCATGTACTCCTGTACATGCTCATGTACTCACCCTAGTCGGTCACATAGGCTAGTTGTATTTCAAACATTGTACACATGTCATGTCTTGTACTGCATGTTCATAGTTACATTCCTGTACTTTATTTTCTGTACGTACATTCCTGTACTTTCCTGTTCATTTCCTATTTTTCATATTCATGTCTCCTGTACTCATTTCCATATCATGATGTTCTTGTTCATTTTCTAGAACTGTACTTTGCTCCGCTCCTGACTAGGATATGTTGCAGGTGAGATGGAGGCTTTGTGTGATACATACTTGGCCGAGAGCCTGTCGACGCAGTAGAGCCAGCTGGAGTTGCTCTGGACTTAGAGGCCGAGGAAGCCTAGTGCATTACCTTAGCAGTTTATATTTTGTTAGTACTTGAGACAGTCAGACTTTATTTTAGCTGGATGAATGTAATAACTCTTAGACATGTACTTTGATTCTGGGATTCGTTTATAGATGTTGTGATTTGTACTTATTCATGTTCATCTGGTTAGATTTCCCTAGTTTGGTACAGCTTACTTCATCGTATCTAACGACGAAGGCTGGACGTGTCCGACTCGTGTCCGATTATTCGGGAGCGGGTCGTGACATGTTTTTATTGGTGGCCCATGCAGGTCTATCCTAATAGTACCTAGGTATTAGAGTAACATTGGGGGACTTGATTTAAACTAGGGAAACTTGAATCACAGTATAGGAAATCGGGTACATCGGGTATATATGGATATTATATAACATTTATATTTACTTGTAGGTTAGGTTTTTATCAATCACAAAGTTTTCTTTTGTTGCAGGATTGTCACTACGAGGAAAACCGCTGATCAGCCTGGAGTTGCAGGCAGTTCAGGATAGTCTGTACCAGACGTTCCGTTAGAGCAGCTTCCGCCACCGCCTCCTATCTTTCCTCCGCTACCCCGACGATGACTTTTGACGGCACTCAGGTGATGGCCATGTTCCAACAGTTCATGGAGGCTCAGAACCACTAGGCCGTGCAGTTTCGGGCGACAGTCGTAGATGCACTCAGGACTCGAGAGCCGACAGCCCAGCACCGGCAGCACCTCCAGCACCAGCAGCACCGAGACCGGGGACCGCCAGGGACTACCAGAACCTCTGTCCGATGGATTTCTGGGGCCACGAGGGGATTGTATATGTGGATGAGTGGCTGGAGAATACGGAGCGGACGCTGAAGATGGCGCGGATCCCGGATGACTTGAAGGTGGAAGTTGCGAGTATGCGACTTTTGATCTCGCTAGAGCTTGGTACCGAGAGGAGCCCCAGTTAGCTGAGCTCCAGGTTTCTTGGGCAGATTTCAAAACTCTGTTCAAGGAGAAGTTTTTCCCCGACGTGGAGCGAGATGAGCTTCGGATGCAGTTCGAGGCATTGCAGCAGGGGACCATGACAGTGGCGGAGTACACATCAGAGTTTACTTGACTCAGCAGGTTTACGGAGAACCTAGTCAGAGCACCGGAGGATAGAGCTTGGAGATTCAAGAAGGGCCTTACCAGAGAGCTGCGGCATGCAATGACGATTAGTCAGGCGACGACGTATACGAGCATCCTCAAAATTGCTCAGGCTGTAGAGAAAGAGGTGGAACCGAAGCTGAAGAGGGATCGGGACATTGGTAGTAGCAGCTTCCAGACACCGACGAAGAGGACCCAAACTCAGATTCAGGCGAGGCCACAGCAGCCGGCACAACAGCATCACCGTCCAGCCAGAGTCCATGCATACCAGCCATAGAGACAGCAGCAGGCAGTTACTTGCTCTTTCTGTTATCGGCCAGGACACCGCTTCGATGAGTGCCGCAAGAGGCTCGGGCTCTGCTTATTCTACAGATCAGACGTACATCAGATAAAGGACTGCCCACAGGCTACAGCTCGACTGATAGGAGGACCTCGAGGACCTGGAGGACCACCACCTGTACCACCCAGAGCACTACCAGCTACACCACAGAGGGTTCAGGCTTTACCTACTCAGCAGCAGTATTTTGCACAGCACCAACAACAGAGGGGACCACCACAGCAGGGACGTGCTTACGTCATGGCCCCAGTTGAGGAGGATAAAAAGTTCCAGATGTGATCACAGGTTCTATTCTTTTACATTCATTTTCGGCCATTACATTGTTTGATTCTGGAGCCACACATAGCTTTGTATCATATAAGTTTCTGCATAGACACGGCTTTACACCTAAGTCTACTAGGAGGAACTGTCGGATTATGACAGAAGGAGGGGCAGTGCCAGTTAGTGAGATGGTGGATTGCCCTATCACTATAGCTGGGAGAAAGCTTAGGGCTCGACTTCTAGTGATTCCATTGCCCGGATTTGATATAGTCCTCGACATCGACTGGATGAGTGAGCAGTTTACTGTAATAGACTGCCATAAAGGGAAGGTGATTTTCAGCCCGTGTAATGCCTGTGGTTCATATTGCGTATCTTGGTATACGTATACGTAATTTGACCCGTATTGCATGTCTCCCTGCTTGATTTATTCTAGCATTTCATTGATTGGTTTATTCTTGGGTTGGTTCGGCTTGGCTTGGTTTGCTTTGGTTCATCATGAACCAAAGGTGAACCCTCCTACCTACCACCACCCTCCTTATTTATAACCCCTTCCTTTTCTCTCTCATCATTATTTCCTTCCTTCTTCTTTTACTCTCCACCATTACTTCTTCAACCACCAGGAGGGAGAGAGAGAGAGAGAGAGCTTAGGCAAGTGCAAACTTGCTTCATGATGGATCTCAAGTTTATTGTTCCATTCTCTTCCTTTCTTGATTCTAAGCCTCTTTAGAACTTGCCATTTTTGGATTTGATGGATGGATTCTTGTAGATCTAAGTTTATAACTTTTGGTTTTTCTTGCTTTTGATCTCTAAAACTTACTTATTTTCGAAAACTAATGGTTCTATGTTGTAGAGAATTAAATTTTAGGCATTTTTAGCTTTTGTTTCGCTTGATTTTGACTTCAGATGAGTAAGTTATGGCCATTACAAGTTTTCGGAACTTTTATGGCTGAACTTGCTGATTGGGGACGACGACCCCCATGCGCCCGGAAGGCCATGCGCTGTGAAGTCCCGGCAACGCATCCCTTAACTCCGAGCGTATCATGCACATAGGTTCCCTACGCACATGTACTGAAGACGCAACGTGAGTTTATCCCACGCGCCGATTGGTGCAGGAATCCCACGCGTGCCGATTGGTGCAGGAATCCCACGCGCCGATTGGTGCAGGAATCCCACGTGCCGATTGCGCAGGAATTCCACACGCCGATTGGTTTAGAAATCCCATGTGCCGATTGTGCAGGAATCCCACGCGCCGATTGGTGCAGGAATCCCACCCGCCGATTGCGTAGGAATCCCACGTGCCGATTGGTGCAGGAATTCCACGCGCCGATTGGTGCAAGAATCTCACGCACCGATTGCGCAGGAATCCCACGCGCCGATCGCGCAGGAATCCCACGCGCCGATTGTGCAGGATTCCCACGCGCCGATTGTGCAGGAATCCTACGCGCCGAAATTGCTCTATTTTACTGTTTTTACCTGTTTAAGTTGTTTTGTAGCTAAAATCTTGAAAAACTCAAAACATAAAAGTTGTAGATCTTTTCCTTGGCTTCAAGGATATGTCACTAGTTATTTTATGCAAGTTTCTCTCATTCATGATAAGGTAAGAATAGAACACGATAATGGCCCGCTGTGGCGCACTCTTGACAAACAAACTGACATGATATATCATGACATGCTGTTACGACAGCTAGCCTGACATGACAAGTATGAATGATCTGGACACCGTGGACGATTGCGTTTGTACAAATAAATCAGTACTGTCTTGCATCATGTCTAGGATAGGGATCCCTGAGTACCACGTTCAGGGATACCTACAGTAATTGACTAAGACTAATAAACTAGAATAATTCAGTAGACATGAAGAGATTCCCAGCTACAGGCAATCCCGTTATCTGGGCGCATTCAGTGGACTTGTAGCCTACCGACGAGTAGGGCAAATTTCCAGCACACAGTCACGTGTTGTATTCTTCATAAACGGACATTCGACCTGGATAACTGTATGGTCTGCAGGGCTTATGGCTGTTGGGATAATCTCATTGCATCTTGCTAGTAACCAGGCCTGTGATAACCCTATTTAGTTAAAAGTATCAAGCCGTACTCTTGATTGGCCGTGATTGATTGGATGGAGTTTATTCCAGCTTAGTCTTATCCTGATCCTGTGCAAGATTGTGACATGACATGATTATTGATGCTTGCCTTAACAATAACGATTGGAGGTCCAGTTCTGTTCAGGCGAAGGGTTACAACACCGGTCCTTATTTGGTTTAAGGGTTGTAACCTGGCTCCAGGAGCAGTTCTGTGTCCTCTCTTCGTTTATTGTCTTATTGCAATCCCATGTCATGTTCGTCATGTTTTACCTTACCTTAATACCATGATTATTTATACTGGCCTTAGCAATAAAGATCGGGGGTCCAGTTCTGTTCAGACGAAGGGTTACAAACCCGGTCCTTGTTTGGTTTAAGGGTTGTAACCTGGCTCCCGGAGCAGTTTTGTGTCCTCTCTTCGTTTATTGTCTTCACTGTACCAATAGTATTTGAGACGGGTTTCTATTCAGGTGAAGGGCTGCAATCCCGGTCCTTGTTTGGTTTAAGGGTTGTGACCTGGCTACTTGAACGGTTTCCTCGTACTCAGTTTACTGTTGTCATCTCTAATATTATCAGTTCTTTATTTATTATCTTTAATATTCTATTACGATATGCTGGTTTTAGTTCCTAAGTGAAGCCTCCTTTATGGCACTTGCTCTTTCTGGCGTCTGATCCAGCTGGTTTTGTATGGCCAGATATCGGAGCAGCACCAGAGGATCTACCTGTCTTCCAGCCAGATGGTGACCACCAGACGTAACCCTGGCAACGAGTGGGTTTTTCTTATCCTCCCACTTTATTGTAAAATATTCTTTTGAGGCGTTTAGCCGACGAGCACTTGTTTAGCTCGCATTGCACCTTTATTTCCTGTCTGCCTACGGGCTGTAACATGTTTGACAGATCCTAGGGTTGATCATGTATGACTGAACTCTTGCTAGTCCTGATATTTTGTACGACTAGCTTCATGATCATCCAATATGTAATGTATGGAACACCTTGCTATTATATATTTGGTGCTCTGACATCTTGTAACTATTATTGCTTGCTTGAGATTGAGACAATAGGCTTGTTCATGACCATAGGAGACTGTTGGCTTGTAGTTAAACCCTCATGTATCTAGACAACCGTGACCGTATAGCGAGGTGGGTTGCACTTCAATATGCGTAGCTGGCTATGTACGCCCCTGCTCTCCAGTATTCTGGTTCTGGGGCGTTATATGGTTTTAGTGATGGCCCATGCAGTCTTGTAAATTAAGATATGTGAGGGTTTACCGAATATATGTCTCGATCAATACTCGCCCTTGATCTCTACTCATATCTTCTGAATCCCTGAGAATCTTGGCCTGATCACATGCTTGTATCGTTAATCTGTCTTGGTCCTTCCTTATTGTTCCCTATGTCGTCTTCTTCAGCGACATTATTCCTGGACCTGCCGATCAGCAAGGCGGAGCACCTCCCGCGGACCAGCAGCAACCCGGAGATCAAGCCCAACATTCAGGAGTAGCCTCCAGAGCCATGCCTACTGGAGGAGAACCACCAATTCAGCCCGTCCAGCTTGCAGAGCCTGATGATGGCACTTTGGTGGGTCTCATCAGGTCACTATTAGCCTTCCAGGATCGTCGGAGAGATGCCTTACACCAGGCGGTGGCAGATGCTTTGACCCGAGGAGGTCATCAGGGTAATAGCGCGGCCAACAGCTTCAAGCGCTTGAACCCTCCCTTCTTCGACGGCAGTGAAGATGCGATCGTTGCAGATGCATGGCTTCAGGACACAGAGGTGATTCTAGAATCAGTCAGGACTCCAGAAGCCGAGAAGGTGGCCGTGGTGCGCCTACAGCTATTGGATCTTGCCCGTAGCTGGTGGGCGACACAGGCCGTTGGATTAGTGGCCCCTATTGCCTGGACAGTATTCAGGAAAAGATTCCAGACCAAGTATTTTGATGCTGTAGCTCGGTACGACCTACAGACAAGGTTCACCAATTTGAAGCAGATGGGCAGGACGGTCGACGGATATGCGACCGAGTTCTCCAGGCTTAGTCGGTTTGCTCCCACCTTGGTGGCGACCGAGTTCGATAGAGCACAGCAGTTCCAGTAGGGGTTCCACATAGATATTTTGTTGGCAGTGGAACACTTTGAGCATCAGACTTTTGATGCAGTATTGAGAGCATCTCGGAGGCACGAGTATACCTTCCAGAGGATCGTGGATAGGATCGGAGGTCGGAAGCGATCCTATAGCCAGATGAATCAG
>JANAVB010026275.1:0-67598 GCA_029216955.1 Iris pallida
AATCAACACTAACCACTTATCACCATAATTCCAAATTCTTCCTCCTTGTCCTAAATTAGATCCGAAACCTCTAAATCAAGTTTTATGAAATCCTTGAACTTGTTCAAATTACTCTCCTCGTGTTATTCAATCTAAACCACTAGGCCTTACAAAACTTATTCTCCATTATAAAATCAACCATCATATTTTCTTCAACGTACACCTTCAAATACTATTCTTCTTAAATTTAAATTTTCACAAAATCTCTAAATTTCTATAACTCAAAATTCCTTTGTTATCTCTGTTCCTAGCCATTTTCTTACAATATCTGGTTCAATTTTGTATCATCATCGCATACAGTTAAAATCCCTTCTCCATTACTAATCCCTAAATTTAACATCATAGCCTTGTCTCAAGAATTTATAACCAAAAATATCCAAGTTCTCAAAACTAAGTTGACCTCGAATATCCTCATCAGTTAGGAAATACATCTATGAATTATATATATCCAAAATATTTCTCTATGTGTGATCATTTCTAATTGATAATATTGATCTCTTGATTTCATTCCCAATCTTTACCACATCTCTATCTCAAAATTCTATATCAAGGTCCATCATATTATATTCCTACCAAGATTACCATATGATAACAAGTTACATCCTTCCGAGCTAGATGATTTATGTTACTTCTTGACCTTTTCAAGGTAAAAGATATGGAGATTCAAAGGTTTCAAAGTATAGATGACAGAATTAGATACGAGATAGGTGATTGATGTAATTGGGACAGAGTTAACTAGATAACGAAAAAAATGGTAATACAAGAAAATAATAGTAAGAAGGAAATCATGATAAAATCTGTTCTTGCTCATCTGTTTAAAAGAAATAAACCAACTTAAAATATATCTGATACCATACACGTCTTTCTGAAATCATTTTATCAGAATTTCGCTACGCCAGTAAGCATAGCTGCAATAAACGATAGGGTCCGTAACTAAGGTATACACCCTATAATCATGTTATCCAGAATTCTTACCACGCCACCTGGTATGACTGTAAGAAAATCTAGATTCCATAACTAGGATAAGTATATCTAAATCAGGCTCTACGTCCTTATCATGCTAGCCAGTATGACTGCGATAAATTCTAACTCCACAAATAAAGTAGACATTTACCTTTCTCACTGTCCTTATCAAGTATGTTATCAGGTTATACCCTAAATTCCAAATATATATATATATATATATATATATATATATATATATATATATAATATATATATATATATATATATATATATATATATAATACAAACTCAAAGTCAACAACTAACATCGAGATTCAAAATTCAATAATGAATCCATTAAAATCAAATTCAATACAAGGGGTAATGGGTGAATCAAATCAAGGGAAAAAGATTTCAAATCGAAGTTAAAATAAGATTCTCAAGGGTCGTCCCAGGAATCTCTCAAGAAATTCTAACAGTGATTGGGTATCCTTTTATTTTAACACCTTACTTCCTATATCCTATAGCAGGCTCGTAGTAGTACAACTAAGTCATTCCCCTACTACGATATCACACAAATGAGAATCTTGACCTGCATGGGCCACCACTAAAAACGTGTCACGACCTGTACCCAGTATAAGGGCACGAGAAGTGGATACGTCTAGCCTACGCCGCAGTGTCGGCGGTAGAATGCTGTTCTCGGTCACCATCATAACTATACTATATAATATAATCTTCAAATAGAGGACAATCACAGGAGGATACAATCTCAATCATAAACTAGAGGTAGATAATCAGCACGATAAAATAGATAAAAAATCTACAAAAGGGATACAACCAGAAGTGAGATAAGTCAATTATATTAACAACTACAAAATTTTAATATCTAAAATAAAATAGATCTCTAAGACAACAAGATAAACAAAACTCTAGACCTCTACTCCAAGCTTTACTAGTGTCCTCTAGGCTAGCTGTGATCCTCCAAGTTACTTGTAAAATTTTATCAACAGGTCCAATCAGGATAGGAACGAGCAAAATACATCAAACGCAGTTCATATGATGACAGGAAATGTAAAGCATGCTATAGAATAAGATACATGAAACGCTGTACGAAATAAACATAAAAAGAAAGAAAGAATCTGATAAAAAGAAGAAGTCTATATATGGTAATAGAGAACTATAAGTGACTATGTAATTTAGAGTATAAAATAGACATGTGAACGGTTTGATATATACATGATTACACTACAGAGTTTATACATGATTACACTACTTTAGAATTGTTCACATGACTACTTCTACTCTCCTGTACCCCAATCAATACACAAGGATCTATACAGGTTATGTTATTATACATGAATGTTTATACATGAAGCTCATGAGATCATGAGAGTACATGAGAGCACATGAGTGTACATAAATAATAAGAGTCCATGAAATACATGACGTTCATGAAAAGCACATGACATGATGTATTCGATGCACCCAAGGGGGATAACATCTCATGTAAAGATCCATATAGTACTAATCCGTGATAAAATCGTGTCAACATCAAGTAAATTAGTCTATAATAAGAATATAATTCCTAGCAAGTATGAAACGGTCAGAGAATGTACTTGCATGATATCCCGAATGTCTGATAAGAATATGGGTCCGAACCGGAGTATCTGAGTCCTATTTAAAACAACCACAGGTTACAAAGTATCTAATATGAAATAAGAGTAATCTACAATGCATTTTAAATTATTCTAGGTCCTTCTAGGTTAAAGTCAATCATTGGTCAACTCTGGTCAACCTTGGTCAACTATTCTGGTCAAACTATGTCAACCATAAGTCAACTAGTCTATTATCCTAAGTTTAGCTCAAACTTAAGTTATCTAGTCATTTCAAGTCCGTTTGAGTCAATTTAGATCAAGTTTGACCCAAAGTTGACTTTTGTCAACTTGGTCAACTTGCTAGACAACTTTGCCAAGTGATGCTTATTTGATCATTTCTAAACTAACTCACAAATCTGTAGGCTATACCTATATCACTACCAATATATATACATACATATATATTCAAAATATATATATTTTTTTACATTAGGATATATATATATATATATATATATATATATATATATATATATATATATATATATATATATATATAGATATATACGTGTATATAACACAAAGGAAAGAAGAAAGCATGTGTATGTGCGCGCTGTGATGGGCGACTGGTAGGCTAAATCTGAGACAAACTTACATATTATTATGTATACATATATACACTATATATACACTAATATCTATCAATGATTATAAGAAGTTTATATATATATATATATATATATATATATATATATATATATATATATTAGCATATATACATAGAAAAAGAAGGATGGGGGGTGTGTGTGTTTGTGTGTGTTGTCGAGGCTGTCCCCAACCATCCCAAAATTATCTAAACCCATATATATATATAAGCCTATGCATATACACTATCATATATATAACAAAGTATATATGTAGTTAATATATATATAGAGATACACACAAGGAAACTATATATAACATGTAGATTAAAATACGAACGAATGTAAACCTTAGGTCTAAGTACAAAATTGAACTCATAAACTAAACTAAATCCAATCATCAAACCCAGAACTCTGAGCTTAATTCTCAAAATCCGATTCCTGAACTAAAAATTAACTCAAAATAACCCAACCGATACTCAAAACTCAACTCGATACCCAAATTCCAAATTACCCAACTAGAACTCGTGAAACTTGGCAAACACGAAGGTATACACGTGTGTGTCATGCTCGGGTACTCACAAGGTCGTACCCATGTCCGTATTATGTCCAATCAGTGCGTATCACACGGATACGTGCACGCATGTATGGACAAGTGCTCATGGACACGTGCCGTGCTCAATAGAACGTCACACGTAACACGAGGAGCCTCATGCTCATGCACGTAGCAAGGTGGGGTCTAGGTCTAGGTGTGCACCACCCTGATACGTGTCCACATGGTGTCCACACGTCGTACGAGACGTGTATCGGGGAGGGCTGTGCGAGCATGCACGGTATCATCAGAATCAGTGCAGACGCGATAACTTTGCACATACTCAACGAATTCTCTTGAAATTTCACGAGCACGTGTGCAGAGGTTGCCCCCACGTGTCCATAAAATTTCATGCAAAATTGTGTTATGTGCATCGAGTTATGACACTCAGACTGCAGGACAGTGCACGGTCTGAACACACGCGCACACGACCTCTTGGGCGCATGTCGACTTCCGTAGCTCACGACTCGAGCCCCGTCGTGCCATATGGTCGAGTCTAGGGATAGCCTAGATCTAGGGCTACATGTCCATGGTCCTGGTATGATTCCTCGTTGCATTGGGTCCGCAAACGAAGGCCGTATAAGCGGCGATTACTCGCACGTGTACACAGTGGGCTGAACCCGTGCGCTTTGGATTTCTCCGCGCACACTCCACGAAACCCTGTGAAATTTTAGAAGCACATGGTAGAGGTTGCCCCCACATTTTCATGAAATTTTACGCGAAACTGTGTCCTGTGCGTCGAGTTATGACACTCGTACAGCAGGGCATGCACGGGGCTGTGCATGGGCCTCGTGCACGCGTGTCCGTGTCCGATTTGGACACCAAAATCATGTCAAATCGAGATCCATCTTCACGAAAGTTGTTTAAAATATACACAGCAACAAATTCGTGAAAACAGAATCGAAAAATACAAAGTTTCAATTCTAAGCGGCATTTCGTCGAACACGTGTTCCAATAAATCGACATGTGCTCGGTACGCCTATCAAACAAATGTGGAAACCTACCAAACTTTATGCACAGGTCCGGGGTACCTATCTGGATGCATCTACAAAGAAAAATTAGAATTTACAGGTGTTTAGAGGGGTTTACCTATTGAGAGTCAATATCTCAATGAAACGGGCCTCCAAACACGTCGATGCCGATTTCCTCCAGTCCAACACCTCTGATTCCTTGCTAGAAAGTCTCCAGTAAGTTTCTCTCCTCCCAATGATCGCAAAATACTTCGTTTGGAAGGATTTGGATAAGAATTGAGAAAAGTGGACTTTTGGAGGAGAAAGAGAATTCTAGGGTTTGTGAAACTTGACGGCTACAAGTTTTTCACATAAAAGAGGGGAGGCTGCTGTTTGGCCGGCCATAGGGGTTAGCTAGGGTTAGGTTAGGATTTAGGATGGGCCACAACTCATCTAGAGTTTAACAAAAGCCCTTTAGCAAAAAGGCCAATATGCTACATGCTAAAATAGCCTAAAAATGCTAAAATGGTTTCCTAATTAGGACTAATGCTCCAAATTGAATTCTAATTAGCTAAATAAGTCTCTAATCACATGATTAGTCTTCTAATCAAGGTTAAATAATGTTAAGCCATCTGCTAATACCAAAAGCACTAATAAAAACTAAAACACCAATCTATTTAATAATAAAATAATAAAAATTACCAAAAATCACACAATTACTAAAATATCCTTATTTTAAAAAAGTGGTGGTTACAATAGAAATTGGCTAAATGTGAAACTCGTTGTCAATAGACTCCTAAGAAGGACAATTTCTAAAGGTGGCACAAAAATATTGGATTCTGACTGTAGTCACGGACTCTAAGGGAACCTAGATATTGTCATGTCGTTCTTAGTCATTGCTTCTATTGGAGGATTATTACAATTTGACATCGTTCCTATCGATCGTGCTTTCAATAACTTAGTAGAAATCTCTTGTTCGTGTGTAACTAGAATGTGTCGGTTCAAGTAATTTCAGTATTTGCCTAACTTGGGTAACTAAAAGATGGGTGTCTGCACAAGGCTTTGTCATAAATTTAGAATTGAAGACAAGGCATAATTAGGTAGGCGTTTATTCTTCCAAGGTATAAGGACTAATGTGTGCGGGTTCGTATTTGGTGTTTGGTGTTGTTTAGGAGGCATGTGCTTGCTTGAGTGAAAATCATACGTTATAGGTGTGATGCGTCTTGCATGGATCATGGCTATTCAGTTTTTTCGAGAAAATGAGTCAATATTGCATAGTTAAATCTAAATGCAAAGAAATAGGCCTCTATGGTTTGTTTTATGGAGAAATACATCATACCTGTGGCATAATTGAAATGGAGCATAACAAGGTATATTTGTGTGGGACATGCATGTCATGTGTGTAGCTTGACCGGTCTAGTTCACGAGGGCAAAATTCGTTAGAAGAAATTTTGTGTTGTGCTTCAATTATCAAAGTTGCGGGTGAGGGTATCAAATAATACGGATAGGAGTGGACGTTATAAGCTACTGTTTCACTAGTTCAATTGGAGCCAATCTATCCCAATCACTAGCTAATTCAAGAACCCTACACTCTAGAAAGGCCTTCCTATACAGTTTAGAATTTCAGAATTTAAAACTAAGATACAATTCTATGACAGAACGAAATTTGAGAATCAAGGTTGCAATATTTTATCGCGGTTATCTAAACACACGAGCAAGGGATACGAAATGTAATTTGAAGATCGTGTCACAACTTTCAAATAGATGGAGGAACGGTTATGGATGGCATCCCATTCTAATAGATGGAGTATACTAGGTTAAAGGTTTTATTCAACTCGCATGAATTAGTTAAAGGTAGAAAGCACAATAATAGGACATCTAAGATGGTAAATTTTAGGGAGGTGTATAATACTATAAGATACTTCTTATAGTAGTCACGGCTCCAAGTTGAAACCTAGGTAATACTTATTTACATTACCCATATCTTGACCATGTTTTACCAAGGCAGCAGGAGAAGTCTTGGTCAAGCATAACCGGAAGCAAGTTGGTACTACAGGGTTCCATTAATCTCTTAATACAGGTTACGTAGAGATACTTGTTAAGGAATTCATGAAAGAAAATTAGTGGGCCATGAGATGAGGGCTACCTAATAGGTGTAGGACCTATTTCATCAAGTTTGGTTTTATAGTCCATATATGATGATAGACAAGGATGGGTTTAACTGGGTCTTAATGGATTCCCTAAGTGGACATCGATCTTTGATTGAATGAATCCTAGGTTATTGACTGGACGGGATGCTATGAAATTGATCTGAGCCATTTCTAGTAGGCTACGGTAATCTCATATAGGTTCCAAGTCAAGTGGTCGGACTAATTTTTCAGCCGGATTGATTAACCATGTTCCTAAAGCCCGAGAATACGCCTTTGGTGACATTTGTATTTTAGCACAAAAAAACTCAATTGAGTGGCACACTATTGCCATGTGCATAGAGGGCTTCGAGCAGATCATAACCATATATTGGGACAAAAGTTTTAAGTCGAGGTTGGATCCCTACCTACAGCCGAAAAGTATTTTGGTATTACGGTAAGGGTTATCATTAGTCGTTTTGATCGGAAGGTCGTATCATAATATAGAGTACAAGGAAATATGTTTGAGTGGGACATGATATGCCTACTTTAAGGTGGACTCGTCTAGATCTTGTATGTGTAATTTGTTGGAAGGAAACAGCTGGTCTCGTGCTCCGAATATCAAAGTTATGTTTGGGGACATTAAATGATCTAAATAGGAAGTAGGAGTTCATAATTCACTAATTTACCCTCCTAGTGAGAACCAATTTACTTTATGCAATCGTAATCTTAGAGAAATCCCAAAATGTAGAAGGTTACAATCTATTCACTCGAGAGACAAGGGCATGGTTTTAGTAAAAATGAGGTTGGGAATATTGAAGTCGCGACATCGTACCCTGACCTTTGATAATAATAAGGCACAATGTGATCGGTAATGTGATATGATAAATAGGAATCAAGTTCAAGGATCGCACTCCAATTTCTAATAAATGGTGGCGTACAATGATGCATGAGTCGATAAAATAGAATTACCCACTCGTTCATAATATGTGCGAGTCTCTCGATGGGGTAACAATTTCTAAAGCACGTCATATAAAAGATCTCTAACTGCTAAGTCATGAATTTCTATTTGTGATAAGTCGGTCAGACTACAGTCATAAGGTTTCTAATGGTGTTGCATGTAGTGCTCATGCATTGTTTGTTGATAACTAGTAAATCAACATGATGGAGTGTTAAGCTACAGATATTGGCTAAGCTGGTGAACATTTTGTTCTAATGCTTATTCACCTCCTTAATAATAAAATTGTATAACTTGAATGATACATGTGGGATCCCAATCTCGGGATGGGTGTCTATCATAGTCATGGTAAATGCTTGTGTTTTTGTCTATTCTTCTTATGTCTAAACTGCGGGCTTGGTTGAGTAAGGGTCGGGTTAAGACATAAGAGTTGCTGGTTCAAGCAAAAATCAAGAATAATAATTAGAGACACGTGGTAATTGGTTCTTGGAGAATAGATAGTCTCTTAGGTGGGTGTTTTGATCAAGGGTAAGATCCTAATCATTCTCCGATTCCAAATGACTAGAAGGTCATGATATTAGTTTTAGGGTCGAGGGGAGAACGAGTAACTCAAGGCAAGGTTCTAGCCACATGGCTGGCCGATGGCAACTACGCTTGTGTATATAACTGTCATGGCCATTGGGGATACTCCGTATCTATCTATCAAATACGAGCATTTGTCTTTCCCCATTAGTGAAAGACGATAACAATAAGGAGTTCAAAAGATGATGATATTGAATATCAATACGTGATTCAAAGGCGAATGAATAATTCAAGAGAGAATTGTCAACACAGTCGTGGTTGAGGTCCTAGACACCTCTATATCTCAATCCACGGGGAAATCATATGAAAAGCGAATCAAGTGCACTACGGTTGATCAGACCATAATACATTGATTCTAATTAGACAATATACTAGCGGGATCCCCAATAAATATATGTCTTGAACAAGCTTGATAAAAGAATAAGCTTACAAAACTAGGCTATAGTATCGGTGTTTGTAAGGATAGTTCCAAATATAAGTAAAATAAATAACGATGAAAGAAAAGTCTAGATGGTTCAAGTTTCTTGAGAGTTTTAAGCCTTTTCCGATATTCGGGCCTATACTATCGTACTACTATCTTCTGTCTAAAGTTTTGCTTGACCAAATAAGGATACAAATCTCTAAGCTCTATAGTCACGGTAATCCTCTTAGTTTCCTCCTTAATGGTTTACGAGGACAAAAGAATGATAGGTCATGCGGTATTCTATCCGGTTTATAAGTGTTCAGCTAGTAGAGTGAATTGAATACTATAACAAATACCTTAATATGAGTCATCTTCTTAACCTTTCTATCAAGCACGATGGGGAAAGATAATATTTACAGTAGAAAGGAATCAAACAAAAGGAAATCAAGGTAGTCGGACGAGAGTTCGAAATTAGAAATCAAAGGAGATCAAACTTGCGAATGAAATTCCTAGATTCTAATCCTATAAGCAGGCTCACATCGGTACAGTAACATAACCAAAGTGATAAACGAGACCTGCATGGGCCACCACAAAAATATGTAACGCCGCAGTCCCAAAATACTTAGGACTAAGTACGTAGACATGCTATACTCCAATGTATAGAATCCCCGTATGTATACATAAGCTGTAAAATACAATAAACCATGATAACTAAATCTTACCGACAAAAATAAGAATAATAATATAATCACTATGAATTTATCATTTGTACATGTAGTTGGGAGGAGACAAATCTTCTACCAACTAATTTAAATGAGAAAAATATACAAGGAATTTATCGATAAAGATGGCAAGATGAACCAGGAGCAATCATCTTCGAAGGAATGGAGAGGATCACGGCCTTGGTTAGAACACCTGCAAAAGCCATAAAGCACACACCTAGAAAGATCATCAGGTCCTCAGAGGGACGTAACAAGATACAAGAAGAACATGCCACATAAACTATGATATATAACAGAAAATAAAGGGATGCATGCAATAGGGTGCCTACCAGTTCTATAATGATAATGCAGTTAAGAACAAACCTTCAACACATGGGAACTCTAGCTACAGGTACAGGAAACTCAGGCATGGTCCCACTAGGATACCATGGACCTCAAAGCATAACATTCATCGAATGTCAGAAGCCAGCAGGATCAGGAATAGGAAAGTGCATACGTGGCCCATACGTTAAGAAATTGTCCTTCCTACCCAATGTCTAGTAGGGTCACATCCATGTCCCATAGGAACCTCTAGTAACTGCCAAGTCCACTAGCATGCAATTCTATTGGCAGTTACTCCTAACCATCACACGTCTCACACGTATCGGTGGCTGGCCGACTACGCGAGTACGTGTCCTACATGTGATGCACAATACGTGATAAAGCATGTATCAAGGCTATATGAGATATACCAATACCTCATCACCAATGGGTGGTCACTAGTCTAAGTCAATACAAGAAAATATAACAAAACAAGTAAAATGACTGATACAGTCGCTTGCACCCAAGTGTGACTTGGACGCACAATGATATAATACTATCAACAGGTAAAATAAAGAAAATAAATAACTAAAAATAAGATAAAGTAAATCACAGAGTAAGGTGGCAAGGTATCTTGCCTGGCAGTACGAGAATAGCAAGTCCAAGCAATCAATCACGTCAGCAAGAAATCTCAAAATCAACGAATGGCTCCAGATGCTGAAACAAACATCAAGAAAGATCCTAGTATAAAAGATATATCTAAGAAACGCCTGTCCAAAAGTCCGATTCTGGAATAGGGGCAAAATCATAATTTCGGGTAAAAATGATGTCCGTCGTTGGACCCGTTTTATACCGAAATGTATGCCAGAACCTGTCATGACCCGCACCCGGAGTAAGGGCACGAGTGCGAGACAACGTCCCAGCCTACGCCTCAGAAACGACTGAGAACGCTTTCTAGGTCTACTATCTAACAACATTTATAATATCAAAACCTGTCAAAAATGGTCAACTCTGAACGGAGGACAAGCAATGACAATATAATATACTCAATCACAAACTCTAAGAAGATAGATGATACTGAAAGATAAAGACAACAAGATATAAAAATATTATTCTAAAAATCTAACATAGAATAATACAAGTCCAAAATCTCAGAGTCAACAATCTCAAATACAAATACTAAATAAAAACAAGCCAAAGTGTAATCTAGAGACAAAGTCCAATACTAAACTAATCTAGCTAAGCTACTCCAATGCCTTATCGGCTGGAGCTAACCCCTGTTGGACAAGGGTCTCCTGGTCTTCGTCCACTATGTCATGAGGACCATAGTAGGTAGGACACTTGTTCCTGCCATCATCTGCAAAAAAATTCAACATATCCAGTCAGAATAGAACGAGCAAAATCTACTAACAATAGTTCACAAGATATAACAAATGCTACAAGACTGTAAATAGAGAGTATGTACAAGAGTAATGAAAATGTATATGTAAGTATCATGGCAAGGTAAGATGTAAACTAGAGCTAGAACAAGGCAAGTAAAACTGATCATGGCATATACAAGAATCAAGAATCATCTATCTAGGTGTGTGAATACTAGCTTCGATATGTGGCTAGCTTGGGTCTGAACAAGGTCTAATGATCTAACCAATCATACATGGAGTGTAGGATTGGCATTCACAAGGTTTACAAGAATAAACAAGGCGGATAATGACCACACATCTACACTAATACTCCCCGCCCCCGACAGGTAGAGTGGATCCAAATAAGACACGTTACGATACGATATTCTACGAAAATGGAGCAAGTCTCCTCGAGAATCGGTGTCCATATACTGTACAAGAACAATAAGGGACTTGTACAATATATACCAAGATAACAAGGAATAACATCTCATGTCGGGATCCATGAATACCAATCCGTATGACCAATGTGTCAAGAACAAGTATATATGTACTAAGTACATGAACTATAACAGTTAAATCATAAATTGGAAAAGTTATCAAAGAATGTACTCGCCTGAAATCTGGTAAACAATGTATCGAGGCTCCGAATGAAGTCACAAACCTAAAGATGAGATATGCATGAGTTAAATAGGGTTTAACAGTGTTAGACATGATTTCTAGTGTATGCTATACAAATCTAGGTCAAAATCAGTCACACCAAGTCAAACTAAGTCACACCAAGTCAAACTAAGTCAAACTAAATCATACTAGGCCAAACAAAGTCGAACTAGGTCATACTAAGTCAAACAAAGTCAAACTAGGTTAAGGTAAGTCAAACAAAGCCAAACAAGGTCAAACTATGTCAATCTAGATCATACTAGGTCAATAATTGACTTATAATTGACTTTTGGTCAACTGGTCAACTCTAGTCAACTTTTAGTCAAATCTAGGTCAACTGGGTCAATGGTTGACCCACAATTGATTTTTGGTCAACTGGTCAACTTTGGTCAACTCCTAGTCCAATATAGGTCCAATGTTGACTTGCAGTTGACTTTGAGTCAAAATAGTCAACCTTGGTCAAACAGGGTCAAATATCCTATTCCTAATCATTACCTACCAAGATAACCCACTTACCTGATCTCTATAGGTATCTTATATCAATACCTTAAATATCTAGGTAATACCTTAACACCTAATCTACTTTATACTAGTAGATAACTTACTATCCTAGGCTAATAGATCCTACCATTTCTTTATACTAGTATCTACCCATCTATCTTAACATCCTACCAATACCTTACCCTTAGACTATAGGTAAATTCGATTACCTTGTCAATACCTTAGACTTCTTATTTACCCTCCAAGATACTATCCCTCTAAGATACTAACTTGTATCTAACACTCTAACTTACTAGTATCCTAATCTCTAAGATAATAAATATATATATTTATGACACTAGCTATATACATCTAACTATCTAATATATACTTCTAGTATCCTAAATTCTAAGTTACTAACTAGTAGTATCCTACTCAAGGTAATATGACACACTAACCTATGACACCAAGATACCAACTTACATCTCTAGACTACTATCTATCCACTAACCTAGAATATTAATTTCTAATATAGGATACTAACTCTATATCTAAGCTATCCTAGGATACTAACCAAGATACCATATTCTTTATCCCTATTGGTATTCCAATACCCTTATCTTGGTTGGAAGTCCAAAACCTTAGTCTAGGTATAAATATCTTAGTCTTCTAATACCCAAACTATAGTTATCTGGCATATATTTATCTACCTCAAGCCATTAGATAACCAATACCATAGTATCTAGCCCTAGTATCTAGGTTACCATACCTTACCTTGAAGTTAAACCCAATACCTTGAAGGTAAACCCCCTATTACCTTGTCTTGAAGGTAAACTCACTACCTTACCTTGTGACCTTACCTTGTGATAAGGTAAACCCATTTACCTTAAAGTAAAATAAATCACAATATCCCAGGATACCAACATCTAGTATCCTAAGATACTACCTATCTACAAACTAACCACTATCTAACTTAACTGTAATCTATACAAGATACAACTTATCTAACTATCTAAGATATCTAACTATTGGGATACTAACTCATCTAATCTTCAACTACACACATAAACTATGGATAACCAAGGTACTAATATCTAATTATAACATATATGCATATATATCCATCTCTAACTGTAACCAACTAACATATGTCATATCTAACTAACAATAATATAGACTAAAACAACTAACTATCTAACTTAATTATACAAGATACCACTATCTAACTTCTAAGATACCTCTAACCTCTACATAGTTTCTAACATAACCACTAACATACTAACATATCAATACATACAACATCTAAATCCCTCGCCACTCTAACACTAACACACACACAAACACATATACCAAATCCACCACTTCTCTTCTAACACATCCACTCACATTTATATACAAACACACTACCACTCAACCAAAACATAAATCACCCAACAAACTACACTAGCCTCAAGTCAAATAGGATGGCATGATCCTTCCAACTCTCTCACCTTCACAAGACACACACTACACTACCATCTATAAAATGTCAAACACACACTAGCACATATCCTCTATCAATCTCACTTCTCTCTACTAACCACACACATCCTTATCTTATTCAAATACACACACACACACACACACACACACACACACACACACACACACACACACACACACACACACACACACACTCTATACTAACATATATTACTTAACAATAATATATATTTAAGAAAGGGAATTTTATTGATGTATTAGGCGTAAAATACCGATGCCTATACAAGTAAAAGTGCCACGCGCCCAAAAAAGAGATAAAAGAACGACAAAAATACGCAGCGCTAGAACAAAAAACCGCACACGAAGGAGTAAAAGCTAGGTCAAGGCAGCCCAAAAGCTATCCTCATAGTGAGTGCAGCGCCTCCTTGCTCGGTGGATCTGACGGAGGACTTCACTTAAGAGCTGGTGAGGAAGAAATTGATGCCCCTCGTACATGTACTTGTTTTAATTTTTCCACAAAACACAAATGCCGGCGGCTGTGACGATCTGACGGCCGTGGGAGCATCCCCAGCTAGCAAGAAGATCATTGAAGCCTCCTGGGTGATGAGTCTGCCGGAGCTTAATGTTGAGGCTGGTCCACAGCTGCGTTGACAGGTCTCCGGATTGGAGGACATGCTCCACCAACTCCTCGTAGGGGAGGTACAACAGTGATATCGTGATGCCAGGCTGTAGCCGAAAGAGATTGCCAGTATGGGGCAATAAAGGGGGAAGGGGTGCCTGTCCCTTTGGCAAAAATCCTAGCAGAGGCCAGCGAGAACCCACCACTTAGATTGGCTGACCACCTAAGTGAGTTCGTATCATTGGAGATCTACAAATTGGCTTCTACGAGATTGTTGGCTGCCTCTTGCCCGATCTAGTCTCTGACTCTGTTCCAAATTCAGCCAGTCGTGCTGTCCCACAGGTCACGGATCTCTCTGATGTTAGGATTGTTGACGGTGAGGAGCTCGTCACCCAGCCAACGCTCAAGTCTAACCGACGAGTGGCCGTTGCCCAGCCTCAGACGGTTGAGAGGTTCTGTAAGCTTGCATCCTCGGGAGATGCGCCGCCAAGTGGTCGAGGATCTGTTGTTCATTAAAGCCATCGTCGGGTGAACGAGTCTGAAATATCTGGCCCTCATGAACCTGGTCCAGAGAGAGTTGTTTTTGTGCAGCTTCTGCCATAACTTCATGGAGCATACGTCTACTAAGTATTCCAATCTATAAAAACCCAGACCTCCCTCATCGGGGGGTTTGGCCATAGTGATCCAACTGGCCCAGTGGTGTTTGTCCTCACCATGACCGTAGCCCCAAAAGAATATGGAGAAGAGGGATTCGAGCGAGGAGAGAACCTTCTTGGGTGGGCCACAAACGGCCAGGGTGTAGATGGGGATGGAGGAGAGAACGTATTTGATCAGAATCAACTTTTCGCTAGGGGACAGGGTCACGTTGTGCCAGCCCTCGATCTTCTTCCTGATAGAGGTCACTAGGGACGCGAAAATGCTGGAGTTGGACTTCCCGTAAACTAATGGGCAGCCTAAGTAGAAGAACGGAGGATACACAGTGGTGAAGGAGGTAAAATTGGAGAGCCTGGTTGAGTGGTTTCTGTCCGCTTTGTGGTGGGTATAGATAACACTTTTGTTGTTATTGACACACTGATCAGAGCATGTGGCGTATCTCTCCAGTATTCTGTGGACAACCTCAACAGAACCGATGTCGCCAGAAGAGAAAATGAGGATGTCATCGGTGTACACGAGTTGAGTGATGATAGGGCAACTAGTAGTGATATGGTAGTGGTAGAATTGTTGATTGTTGATCATGCTATTAAGATTTCTGCTGAGGGTTTCGGCAGCGATGATAAAGATAGTGGCTGGCAGAGGGTCTCCCTAGCACACACCACGACTGGAAGGAAAGAAGCCCTCTGCTTGTCCGTTAATGACGGTGGAGAACCAGGAGTTGCTGACAGATCTGAAGACGATGTCGATCCTTGGTTCTGTGAAACCAAAGGCTCTGAGCACCTATATCATGAATTGCCAGTCCAGGCGATCATAAGCTTTCTCCATATCGAATTTGATGGCGATGTTACCACCTCTGGCGGGAAATTTCATGCAGGTGACCATCTCTTAAGCAAGGAGGATGTTGTCGATGATGTTCCGCCCCTTGACAAAGCTGCTCAGCTCTATGGAGATGAACCTGGGCAGGAGATCGGACATTCGATTGGCGACGATCTTAGAGATGAACTTGTTGGTGAAGTTGCATAAGCTTATGGGCCGGAAGTCTCTGAAGGTCTCCGTATTGTCTTTTTTTGGAATGAGGATGAGGTTGGCTCTAGATATGGATTTTTGGATATCTCACTCCTTGGAAGAAAGCAGTGGTGGCTTCAAGCAAGTCTGGGGCGATGATGTTCCAACAAGATATGAAGAAAACCTCGGAGAACCCATTCGGTCCGGGAGTACTGTGAGCGTCAAGTGCCCAAACCGCAGACATAACTTCTTCCGCGGAGGGAGTAACAAGAAGCAGTTTGTTCTCTCTGTCGGTGATGATGTTGGGGACCTTGGAGAGGAAGTCCTCGTCCTTGATAATCACCTCTTTAGCGAAAAGGGACGAGTAGAATTGTGCCGCAGCCTCTTGAATGCTCTTCTGGTCTTGAAGCTGAATACCGTTATCGTCCGAGATACGGTGAAGGTTGAGCTGATGTCTGCGACCCTTGACACAAGTGTGGAAGAAACCAGAGTTGCGGTCCCCCGAGTGGTCCCAGGCAAGTCTAGCTTTTTGCTTCCAGAATTCCGTCTCGACCTTGAGGCGAGACATGAGAATGGCGCTGGCCAGATTGAGCGATGCCCGTGCCTCCGAAGTGCCGTCTGAGGCTAGCCAGGTTTCCGCTCTGGTCTCGTCATCCTCTATGGTTTTGATAGCCTGGAAGATGTTGCCGTATGCGGCCTTGCTCCAAGAAGATAGCGCCTTGCTGGTAGCACGAAGTTTGGCCGCGACTCTAACGAGGGGGTCTAGATTATCGACAGAGCTCCAAGCAACTGTCACAACTGAATTGAATTGGGGGTGGTGTCTCCAAAAATCCAGGAATCTGAAAGGTTTTTTGATACGATAGGAGTTACTTCTGATCTCGATGAGGAGAGAGGAATGATCCGATTCCGTGGAGTTAAGGTAGGAGAGGTTGGATACGATGCCCATGTCGGACCAAAGGCTGTTGATCAGGGCACAATCCAGACGGGAGTACTACCGCCGAGCTCCATCCTGTATGTTGTACCAGGTAAAAGCGTTACCTGAGAAGGTGATGGGATGAAGATAGGCATTGAACATAAAGTTGTTGAAGTCTTCAATGGCCGAAAGCGGGGGCAGGCGACCTCCAGACTTTTCAGAACTGTAAGAAATCGTGTTGAAGTCGTCGAGGCAAATCCATGGAAGGTTGCTAAAGGGGAAATGGGAGGTAAGAAGGTGGTCCCAGAGGAGCTTGCGCTCAATAATGTCACAGCTGCTGTGAACCGCCGAGAGGAGAGCATGGGACCGAAGCATCGGGTGCTCCACCCAGTAAGAAAGAGCCTGTCTCAAGTCCTGGACAAGGCCAAACTTGATCCCGACAGCGAAGAAAATCTAGATGTAGTGACATCCGGCCACCCCGGCTTAGAATTCGAGTTGGAGCTGGATGCCTTTGAGCCTCTTCTGATGGATTTTAGGTTCAATGACCTCTAAGATGTCGATATGGTAGGTTTTCGTGAGGCTGATGATCCTATTTACGTCGGTTTGTTCGCAAGCCCTCTCACGTTCTATGAAAGGATGTTAAGCATTTGTGGGGGAAGGGGTTGGGGTTGTGGAGCTTGGCTGCGAACTTGGTGGTCCTTGCATGGTGCTGATCTTGATTGTTCTTTTTCTTCTTTTTCTTATGAGATTTATTGGGGGTGTTGTTGCTATCGCCAGGTGGGGGAGGCACACCCCCTGGAGGGAAAGAGGAACTGTTCCCAGTGTCTTCTATCTGGTTAGCTTCGGTGATTTCTTCGGATCCTTCGGATTCAGCTAACGCTGACATGGGGTTGTTGGGGTCCAAGAATCCGACTTCCTAGACGAGTCTCTACCTTTCTGTGACCTCTCGGTCTAAGGGGGGCGAAGAGACTCTGTTGTAGTCATCTGGATTGGACGAGTGGGGGATTACGATCTCGGGAGCTACAGGTTGCGGGTCTTTGGTTCCCTCCTCGGGACTGGGACCTTAGTGATGTATATTTTTTCTGTGGCTAGTCGTGAGTTACTGGATGTTATGGTACTCTTCATGCCGACTTCTGGGTTGCTAGGCGATTGTGTTGTGATGACGGGTGGGTTCCATGGTGCTTCTTCGTTGTTAATAATGGCTTCCAAATTCAGAGCTTTGAATCTTTTGGTGGTTGGTATCGAATTGTGTTTTGGAGAGATGGGATTGCCTTGTTCCGTGGAAGGGAAGGTGGTAGCCTGGGTCATGTCTGAACTATCATCGAGTCTGAGGTGTGACTTTGTGGAGGGTTGGGCATGTTGCAGCTCCTCTAGTTGCTTCTGCGGGAGGGAGAGGATTCTTGGGGGCAAGTTGTTTCTTTTGTTTCAACTCCGGGTTAGCTTTGTAGCAGAACTCATTACCTTATCCTCTGATGTGGCAGTAATTGCAAAAGAGGACATTGTTATCGTATATGAGAGGTTGGATATGGGTCTGGCTCCCTAACTCGATGTTGATAGTTTGGGACGATCTTTGGAGATATCTAGTTCCATGCAGACTTTAGCGTAGTTGGCTCTGGTGAGATTCCTGGTTTCCTCCGCCATGGCCACAAAAGTGCCAAAAGAGTTTATGATTCTTTTGAGAGCCGCTAGGATGAAGCAGATCAAGGGAGGGTTGGGGAGAGTGACCCAGGCTGCCAAGAAGGGTGAGTCCTCTTTGGGATTGAGGGTCTAAGACCACCTAACAACAGTCATGGTTTTCGAGTCCACCATGCTGGTGCCATGGGCCAGGGCGATCCGTTGGTTTTCAACCGATGATAGATGAAGCATAATGTTTTTTGAATCCAGGGGCGCGACCCTGTATACAGATTTGAAGTGCCATTTTGTAATGGCCTCTTGGACTTTAGCTAGTTTGGGATACCCTGAAGAGAATTGGAGCACGAAGGTGAGGGATAACCGCTGGTGCAGGGAGGACAGATCAGCTTCGGAGAAGGGGATTGATAAAGGTTGTCCTGCTGGAGGTGGGGGATAGTCAATGACAGGGAGCGGGATGTCAGAAAGGATAGAAAGTTTTTGGACAGCACGGTCTGGTCTCACCAAATCAGCGAACGAGACGGCAGGGATGGTCCCGGAGGGGCTGAGGCACTCGGGGGACTGAGGCGGGGCCCTAGACCTCCGATGACTGGCGCGCTGGAGGAGGATCCGCGCAGGATGGACGAGCCTGGGGAGGAAATAGCAATGCCTCCGGGCACAGACCCGGCTACGAGAAGGGGAAAACACACGAAGGTCTGCAGCCTGCTGCGCAGGGGCGCATGAGGAGGAGGCGGGCACGAGGGCACAAAGAGGAGGAGTAACGAGAGCGGCCGCGATGTGCGATACCGTTGGCCAACCTGGCCTCCTACATGCGACACATAAACCCGCCAGAGGGGACATGAGGCCCATAGAGTCAGAGGGGTAGGACTCCTGGCTCCCCGAGAGGTGTTCGGGCATATAAGATTGAAAGCCGGGCACAGATGAGTGAAGGCCGGGCACATGAGAGTGAAGGCCGGTCGCTTTGGTAGCCCCGCAGCCGGAGGCCGCTACCTGATCCGTACGAGAAGTAGGCACAATAGGCGATAGGGCGGGCACATAGGCATACCCAATCAGCGCATGACTCGTCGACGGACGGGAGTCAGGCGGACAAAGGGGGGGAGTGGGCACATATGCAGCCACGGAAGGCGCATGGCCTGGAGGCAGAATAAGCGCATAGGAAGGCTCCGTTCATGATTGTACGGGCGCATGTCCTTCAACTTGGACGCATGCCTCGGAAGGGGGGGCGCATTGCCTGAGCACCACGGAGCCCAAGGGCAGGATATAGGGATTTGAAGTTCGAAAAGTTGGCGGGGATGAGCGGGAAGCCAGCTGGCCATCAGCCGGGCAGGCGGAGGAGGGTCTCGAGGCACCGTAGTGAGACAGCTGCTTGAATGGGGACTGGATGGCCGGCCCGGAGGCCGCCACCGAGGCGATTGCAGGGGACGGAGGCGCCATCGCGGCAAGGCTGCGCCCTAAGAGCGATAGCTGCACCGCGGACCAGTCGAGGAGGGGGGTCCTAGAAAGGATGGGTGGTTACCCGACCCGCCGGAGGGTGGGGTGGGGCGGCACGGAGTACGTCGGGGCCGGCGGGGTGGCCTGCGGCGCTAACGCAGCACATCTACAAGCCGGCGGCAAAGCGCATCCTCGGAGGAGGGGCCGGGGGGCGATCCGAAGGGGAGCGAGAGGGAGACATTGGAGGAAAGGAGCAGGGGGAGGAGGGGTTCCTGACCGGCTACCGGCGGCGATAAGCGCTCCATGCGAGGGGAGGGGCTGAGAGGAGGAGAGAAGAGGAAGGGGACATGGTGATTTAACAATAATATATATATATATATATATATATATATATATATAATATATATATATATATATGTACTATAAAAAAATGTACTATATGTACTATATCATAGATATTTTTGACAACCTATGATACCTAAATTCACTTGATATCCATATTACATAGGCTCGTAGGATATACAAAATGTCCATGTCGTATAGTCAGTTTCTATCTAAAACCAATACTACACCTATTAGACCTATTCAATAAATTCTTGGATTAAAGTATGTCGTAGCCCTTCGTATTAGCTTTCGAAACTTCAAACGGATCGCATTTTCATGTCCGGAACCTCCCGGAATCGCGAAAACATCGAAACGTATGTCTTTCGGACAACTGACACTCAAATAGTTTTACAGAAAGTTCTAGAAGGATTTTGGTATATTATTATAGTTATTTTGAAAGCTAAATTCGATACGGTTCTTTTAAAAAAAACGGGCGATTAATCGGAGTCTTGAGCTAGGAGTTAAGGTATTTCTAAATTGCTCTGGCTACTAAAAACGTGGATGAAAATTATGACGAATTTGGGTTGTTTTGGACAAAAGAAACATATACTAACTATATTAGCTAGGATACTAACTAGATTATCTAACTCACTAACTTAACACTAACACACCCACACTCTATCACATATACACAAGACATATATCAATATATATATACAAAAAACCCCAAATCAGTCCACATCCATAAATATAACAATATTTGATATTTTTACATAAAAATAGGGCTTGTAGGCCATAATACATAGATTCAAACATTGGTATCCAAATAAGAACAAACCTAAACATCCTAACCATGGTTAATCTACTCTCTAACACATGAAAATCTGAAATTAGAAGACAAATAAGCCTATGGGACAAAAACACAAACGCATGGTGTGTCCCCTTTGGAATCTCTCCATGGGGGACACCAAACCTATCCCAAACTCCTAAAGAGGACTCAAAAGAGCATCTAAAACATTCCTAATAGTAGTTCATGCATGGGAGTGGTTCCTATGGGTTCAAAACTAACAAATATGCAAGAGAAAGATGAAATAGTGAAGGTTTAGAGAGAGATACATATTGGGAATTGATTTCCAATGAACAACCCAAAGGACACGAATCCAACACGGACTCTTCTAGCAAATGGATACCCCTCGTTGCTCTTGGCTCCACAATCCTTCTAGCTCCCTCTCCTTGCAAGAATGATAGAATTTGGTGCAAAAAAGAGAAGATTTTCGAGATGAATCAATGTGATTTGCTCTCAAGATTGGAAAGAACACTAAAATGGGAATGGAGGCTACTTTACAAATAAAATTAACATAGAAATAAATCAGACTGTACACTGTGTACCAATAATTTTTGAGATAGACACAAATCTCAATTATACATAAAATAAAGTATCAAGATGATCCTTGTTAATTATAGAAATTTATACTAATTTTTCTGGAATTTATAAACCCTCATAGATATTTATTAAAAATCTGCAAACATATGTATCCTAAAAATGAGTTATGTTTTCCTATTTTTATAAAATTCCAAAAGTACTTATTAAATGTGGGAAAAATTATATTAAATTAGATAAATTAACATAGTAATTAAATACAATTTTTTTCCATATTTTCACAATAATTAAAATATATATAAAAATTCAAAAACAGAAAGTAACAATTTCTGGAATGTAATAAACACATTTGGGCACAAAAACCCATGTGAGGTTTGGACACCAAATGACCATGATTAATAAAATACAGTAATTTAAAAAAATATATATTAAAGTATTTTAATAATATATATTAAAGTGGTAAAATATACAAGTCATAAATTTATATAATAAAATAACTTGTGAATTTATATATAATAACATTTTGCACAAAAATTGTATTTGAAATATATATACATATACAACAAGTACATTTATATATACTTATATATATATATATATATATATATATATATATATATATATATATATATATATATATATATATATATATATATATATATATATATATATATATATATATTATATATATATATATATATATATATATACAGTATTATATTATATATATAACAGTATATATAATAATACATATATATATATATATATATATATATATATATATATATATATATATATATATTATATATATATATATATATATATATATATTATATACATAAATACATATATACATATATATATACAGTATTTATATTATATATATAACAGTATATATAATAATATATATATATATATATATATATATATATATATTATATATATATATATATATATATATATATATATACATAAATACATATACATATACATATATACACACACACACACACACATATATATATATATATATATATATATATATATATATATATATATATATATACAAAAAAAAATATATATATATATATATACATATATACATATATATATATATAATAAAATAAAACAAAATAAAATAAAACACAGGAGGGGGGCTCGAACTCGGCCCGCTAGGACAGGTGGGTCTGAGCGCCACTCGGCTGACCAGGGGGCCAGCTCGAGCTTGCTGGTCGGGTTAGGGCTTGGGTTAATGTTATAGTGAAATAGATTTAACGGGTTGGAAGACAAACCAAACACGATAACCAACCCATTAGCCTAAGTTCTTTGTCTTCGTGTCCTGTCAGTTAAGGACACGAAGACACACGAGTCCTGTGTCCAAAGTGTGCACGACATGCACGACACGAGTTTCTCGTATCCACGTGCACCACTGGGTTCCTTGTCATGAGGCGAGTCCACACACGCGAATACGAGACACGACTCGACACACAGAAGAAAAGACACGTACGTGTCCGTCGAGCGGTGGCTTTCGGGAGTGCTAGCGACGGCTGTAGGCGTCGGTGTCGGTCGCGAATGGTGGCGCTGGGTTCGTCTCGCTGAAGTGAACAAGGTGGTGGTGGTGGATAACGACGGCGGTGGCTGTAGCGGTGGCGCTGGCAAAGGGCGAACTCCGGCGAGCTCTTCGGAGAAGAAGGGGGCTATGGCGGTTGCTAGGGCGGTCGGGGTGGTGAATGGGGTAAGGGTTTCGAGTTTCGGGTCGGGGGCCTATTTATAGGGTCGGGTTGGTCTTAGATTAGGATTTCGATTAGGGTTTAGGGTTAGGGTTAGGGTTTAGTTGCCAGAGATGATGACGGCCGAAGGCGGTGATCGGGGTGCCATTTTGCAGAAACCCCGCCCCCCATGGATTTGAAAATTACAAATAAGCCCACCGCATTTCAATGTGCAAATTCTAATTTGCACAAATACCCCTCCGCTATGCTCTGTGCAAATATAATTTGCACAGATAATTCAAATATTGCATACTGGCTTTGAAACAAATTAATTAATTGCAAAAAGCATTTAAAATATTTTAATAAATTACAAATTGATATTTTTGGCTTTAAAATTATTTTAAAAATTATTTAAAATTTCTAGAAAATTCCTAATAATTATAATAATTCATTTTAAGGATAAAAATGCTATTTAAAATTATAAAAATAATATTTTAAAATCTAGGGGCTTACAAATATTTCCTCCTTGAAAAAGTTTGTCCTGAAAATTAACAAGGATAGAAGACCCAACAAATATTTAATATAACGAACAATACAAACAAATGACTAAGGCCACTATTAAGACTAACCTCTAAGGTATCAAGCGGGAACGGGTTGTTCCCTCGCGGCTGTTGGGTCGAACAAGTAAGGATATCTCTCCCTCATGTCCGACTCCCTCTTCCAAGTAGATTCTTCCGGAGAGTGACGGCTCCAAGCTACTCGTACCAAGGGTATAACTTTGTTCCTCAGCCTCTTCTCCCTCCTATCCAATATCTCTACTGGCTGCTCAGTAACTGCAAGACTCGGTCCGATCTCCAACTCTGAATGATCTAGCACATGGCTGGGGTCTGGAACGTATCTCCTCAGCTGAGACACATGAAAGATATCGTGAACTCCTGCTAGGTTGGATGGAAGTACAGCCCTGTAAGCTACCTCTCCGATCCTTCCAAGTATCTCGAACGGTCCAATGTATCTGGGCCCAACTTGCCGCCTCGTCCGAACCGGATCGTCCCACTAGTATGTGATATCTTCACCAGTACTATATCTCCGTCAGGGAACTCCATTGGTCTGCGACTAGCATCGGCCCAGTGTTTCTGCCTGTCCTAAGCGACTCTGAGCCTGTCTCTGATCATCCCGACCTTCTCTGCTGCATCCGTGATCATCTCTGGCCCAAGTATAACTCTGTCCCCAACATTCTCCCAAAAGAGCGGTATACGGTATCGTCGTCCATATAGTGCCTCGAAAGGGGACATACTGATGCTGGCTTGGTAGCTGTTGTTATATGAAAACTCTACCAAGTGTAGATGGCTCTCCCATGATCCGCCTAAGTCTAGCACACAAGTCCTCAGCATGTCCTCTAGCATCTGTATCGTCCTCTCGGACTGTCCATCTGCTTATGGGTGGTACACTGTACTAAACTTGAGCCGACTGCCCAACTCTTCCTGCAAGCTCCTCCAGTAGAGGGACGTGATCTGCTATTTCGGTCCGATATGATGCTCACTGTTACTCCGCGTAAGTGAACTATCTGCCGCATGTATAGTTCTGCTAACTTCTCAGTGGAGAGGCCTACCTTGAAGGGTATAAAGTGCGCACACTTCGTCAGCCTGTCAATGATGACTCAAATGGCATCCTTCTCTCCTTAGAAACGAGGAAGCCCTGAGACGAAGTCCATCGGTATGTTTCCACTTCCACTCGAAAATAGGTAACGGCTGCAATAAACCAGCTGGCCTCTGACGCTCCGTCTTGACCTGCTGGCAAACTAGGCATCTCGAAATAAAACGTGATACATCTCTTTTATCATGTGCCACCAAAGATGTTCCCGCAAGTCACGGTATATCTTGTTGGCACCAGGGTGAATAGAATATCGTGATCGGTGCACCTCCTGTAAGACTGCCTCTATCAGCTCTCCCTTCGGCACGCATAACCCGGCTGCCATGCCTTAAGAATCCATCCTCTACTATGCTGAAGTCATCCAGCAATCCAACTAAAGCCTGGACCTTGAGTGTACGGAGGCTCTCATCTGTGGACTGTGCCTCCTTGATCTGCTCCATCAAACCTGACTGAATGTCTGGCGCCATCATCTGTATCACTGATCCTGGCCGAACTATCTCTATAACAAGCGTCTTCAGGTCTTCTCGCAAATGCCGATCTATCATCAGATACCATGCCATCGGATGCCTGTTCAGTGCATCCGCCACCATATTTGCCTTCCCGAGGTGATACTATAAATCGATGTCGAAGTCCTTCATCAACTCCAACCATCGTCTTTGCCTTATGTTCAGCTCCTTCAGCGTGAACACATACTTCAAGCTCTTATGGTCAGTAAAGATTTTTACTTGCTCTCCGTATAAGTAGTGTTTCCACAACTTGAGTGCAAAGATCACCGCAGCTAACTCTAGGTCATGGGTAGGATAGTTCCGTTCATGAGTCCGTAATTGCCTAGATGCATAAGCAATCACTTTTCCATGCTGATGTAGGACACATCCTAGCCCCTTTTTCGAAGCGTCGCTGTATATGGTGAAACCTCCAGATCCCGAAGGTAATGTCAGAACTGGAGCGGTCGTCAGCCTCCTCTTCAGCTCCTCAAACGCTGGCTGGCAGTCCTCTGACCAGATGTACTCTGCGTCCTTCCGTGTCAGTTTCGTCATGGGTTCAGCTATCCTAGCAAATACCTGGACGAACTTCCTATAATAGTCTGCTAATCCCAAGAAACTCCTGATCTCTGAAACTGACGTCGGAGCCTTCCATGTCTCAATGGCAGCAATCTTTCTGGGATCCACTGCGATCCCCTCTCCAGTAACTATATGACTAAGAAACTCCACTCGGTCTAAAAACAGAGGGGACCGACACCAAGTGGACAGGTTCAAGCTATGGCTATATCAGTAGTAGAAGAATTGGCATCAGGTGAGGTGGTGGCAGGTACCATTCTCATCAAATCTTTTTCAGCATCATTATTATTTAATTCGGGTACATCGCATTTATTTATGTCTGCATAATTCGTAACAATGATAGGACTGGAGCCATAGTCATTATCAGTAAGACTCAATATACTTGTTGGTAACGGTCTTGTGAAAGTAAATTGAGTCTTTTCCTCGTATCGAATCGTAGTTAGCGGTAGAGAGTTTTCCGCTAGATTGATAGAATTTCCGATGGCCGACTATGATGTGGTCCTAGGAATGGATTAGTTGAAGGACCCAAAGTCATGAATCAAGTCCAATATGACTTGTGCAGACTTTGAATGTAATAGACACATTTGCGCCCAAAAATCCATGCTAGGTTTGGACACCAAATGGACATGATTAATAAAATACAGTAATTTAAAAAAAAATATTAAAGTATTTTAATAATATATATTAAAGTGGTAAAATATACAAGTCATAAAATTATATAATAAAATAACTTGTGAATTTATATATAATAACATTTTGCACAAAAATTGTATTTGAAATATATATACATATACAACAAGTACATTTATATATATATACATAAATATATAGATATTTATATATATTTATAATGAATATATATATATATATATATATATATATATATATATATATATATATATATATATATATATATATATATATAATAAAAATAAAAAATATATATATTAAAAAAATATAATAAATATACATATATATAAAATACTTAATATAAAATATATATATATATATATATATATATATATATATATATATATATATATATATATATATACAGTATATATATTATATATATAACAGAATGTATAATAATATATATACATAAATACATATACATATAAAAAATATATATATATAAATACATATATACATATATATATATATAATAAAATAAATAAAATAAAACAAAAGACAAAATGGGGGCTTGAACTCGGTCCGCTGGGACAGCTAAGGGTGAGTCTGAGCGCCACTCGGCTGACCAGGGGGCCAGCTCGAGCTTGCTGGTCGGGTTAGGGCTTGGGTTAATGTTATAGTGAAATAGATTTAACGGGTTGGAAAACAAACCAAACCTGATAACTAACCCATTAGCCCAAGTTCTATGTCTTCGTGTCATGTCAGTTAGAGACACGAAGACACACGAGTCCTGTGTCCAAAGTGTGCATGATACGAGTTTTTCGTGTCCACGTGCATCACTGGGTTCCTTGTCATGAGGCGAGTCCACACACGCGAATACGAGACACGACTCGACACACAGAAGAAAAGACAAGTACGTGTCCGTCGAGCGGTGGCTTTCGGGGGTGCTAGCGGCGGCTATAGGCGTCGGGGTCGGTGGCGAAGTGTGGCGCTGGTTTCGTCTTGCTGAGACGAACAAGGTAGTGGTGGTGGATCACGACGGCGGTGGGTGTAGCGGTGGCGCTGGCAAAGGGCGAACTCCAGCGAGCTCGTCGGAGAATAAGGGGGCTATGGTGGTGGCTAGGGCGGTCGGGATGGTGAATGGATTTAGTGTTTCGGGTCGGGGGCCTATTTATATGGTCGGGTTGGTCTTTGATTAGGGTTTCGATTAGGGTTTAGGGTTAGGGTTAGGGTTTAGTCGCCGGAGATGATGACGGACGAAGGCGGTGATCGGGGTGCCATTTTGCAGAAACCCACCCAATGGATTTAAAAATTACAAATACGCCCACCGCCTTTCAATATGCAAATTCCAATTTGTACAAATACCCTTCCGCTATGCTCTGTGCAAATATAATTTGCACAGATAATTCAAATATTGCATACTGGCTTTAAAATAAATTAATTAATTGCAAAAAGTATTTAAAACATTTTAATAAATTGCAAATTGATATTTTTGGCTTTAAAATCATTTGAAAAATTATTTAAAAATTCTAGAAAATTCCTAATAATTATAATAATTCATTTTAAGGATAAAAAATGCTATTAAAATTATAAAAATAATATTTCAAAATCTAGGGGCTTACAATTGATATCATTTTTCCTCGAGGTTCGCCTCGATTTTTCATCGAGTTTAGGTCGGAATCAAAGTAATATATGTTGTGAGTTTACCTGAGCAATTGGTTCGAAAAACGATCGAGCGGAGAGGTATAAGGCACATTGCGAAATTAGGCTTGTGGGCTGCTGCTGCTGCCTCTTCCCTACGCACAGTTGATCACAGCTGCGGTCCTAGCCGCCGACGACTGGCTCACGGTGTCGCTGCAGTAACGCGCCGCCTCCGTCGAGGTCGAGGTAGTGGCCTTGCGTACGTGGTCGAGAATATCTAGGGTTTTTTCCCTCACGAAGTCGGCTACTGCTATATAGTTGAGGCCCTGCTGGCCTTAGCTTGGTTCGTGGCCCTCACGGCTCGGGCTGATGGCCCAGTGAATAGTGCTCTGCACTGTTCACACAATAATTTTTTCCTTTTCTTTTTTTTCTTTTTTTACTAACCTTTCTTTTTTATATACTTTTAAAAATCCAAAAAAATATATCCAAATTTCTAAGATCCAAAAATATTTTAAAATTTTATTTTAATAAATAATGTACCGATACTCCTATTCGGTGTATTATTGTAGCACTTACATGCCACTATTAATAATAGCCAGAATCAATATATTTAATTACAAGCATTCTAGTAGTTGGTAAAATATTGAAAATTAAAATAAAAAAGTTCTAAAAATAATGCAAACATTTTTAAACTATTTAGTACAACATTTGTACCATTCTTGTCTTCGCATACATATGTTGTAGCATTAAACTTGCTACCCAAATATTAAAAAAACCAAAAATCAAAATTTCAAGTAAATAGATAAAATGAGGTAAAATATATAAATAAAAATCCCTAAAATTTAGGAATTTTACACCAGCACTCTAGAGCAACATCCCGAGTCATGCATACCGAGGATCCAGATCCACCAGTTTAACTAGCCCCGCCTGCAGGGCCTGACAATAGAACCCTGATGGGGCTCATCCGGGACTTGCTTACCTCACAAGACTGTCGGAGCGATGCCCTACAGCAGACAACACAAGATGCAATGGACAGAGTTGGCTATCAAGGGAACAATGCGGCTAACAGCTTCAGGTGTCTGAACCCTCCTTTCTTTGACGACAGTGAAGATGCTATTGTTGTCGATGCTTGGATATAGGATATAGACGTTATTCTGGAAGCAGCTCATATTCCAGAGGAAGAGAAGGTGGCCGTTGTGTGCCTGCAATTATTGGACTTAGCCCACAGCTGGTGGATGATGCTAGCAGTTGGTTTGGTGACGCCTGTCCTTTGGGCGGTATTCAATGACATGTTGCAGATAAAGTACTTTGATGCAGTGGCTCGCTATGATTTGTAGACAAGGTTTAGTAATCTCAAGTAGATGGGAAGGACGGTCGATGGATATGTGGCCGAGTTTTCTAGCCTTAGTCGGTTTGCTCCCACCTTGGTGGAAACCGAATTGGACCAAGTGCAGCAATTTCAGCAGGGGACTCCACCTAGAGATTATTCTAGCTGTGGAGCAGTTTGAGAACCAGACATTTGATGCAATTTTACAAGCAGCAAGGCGACATGAATACACTTCACAAAGGATAGTAGAATGAACTGGAGGACGGAAGAGGCCTCATGGACAGTTATCTCAGTCATCAGCACCAGCCCCGGCAGCTAGGACTTTGACTATTGGAGCTCCTAGGAGGGCGACCCCAGTTTCGTCGGTTCAGCACTCGACTCTGACGTACCCTCAGCAACAGAAGCAGAAATAATCTTCTGTAATGGGCTGCTCTCATTGTAGGATGCCTGGACACATAGTTTTAGAGTGTCGCAGAGCACAGGGGTTGTGCTTGGCTTGTGGGACATCGGACCACATGATAGGGTCCTGCCCGCATAGAGCCAGTTCATCTTCATCAACCCTAACCAGTCCATCGGTTAGGGCACCAACACCAGTGCAGCAGTAGCAGCAGTACCAGCCTCCGAGGCCATTGTCACTTTAGACACACGCCTTCCAGCAGCAGAGGCTGCAACAGTATATTCAGACCCAAGCTCAAATTCAGAACCGAAAAAACTGTTAGTATGTGAAAAAATAGGTGTTGGAAAATCTCCCTTTTGGTGTAGTGATATGGAAATTTTGTTATTGGAAATATAAACTAGCAATCCTACCTTGGTACTAGGAATTAATTAAGATTTTGGAATATGATTATGCTTGTGAATAGTAGTGTATTTTGGGCATACGTTAGGGAGATCAAGCTCAATTTGAGTTATTGAGTAAATTTATTCTTAGCACATATATTTTCTTTGTATATGGTAGTAATAAGTTTGTTTATTACTTGGAGCTGTATATGGTAAAATCTATTATATTTAGTAATTATTATATAAGAATACAATTATCTCTCTCTACTCGTTGTGTACGATATTTGGGTAGCTACGATTCATCTGCAGGATTCAGGTATCAATATTGGTACCGTCATCGTTCTTCCATGTTTACATTTATTCCCATGATTTTCTCCTCTTATAGCCTACTTTTGTAAGCTCTGTTATTACTCTTGAGCTTGTTCATACATTTATATTGTAGGGTGGCTGACTGTAGTAATATTCTTCAATCTGTCTATATATATATTATATATATATATAATATATATATTATATAGATATATATATATATATATATTATATATATAATATATAGATATATAATTATTATAATATATATATTTAATATTTATAATACATATACATATATATATATATTTTGATATATATATATATATATATATATATATATATATATATATATATATATATATATTATATATAATATAATATATATATATATATATAATAATAGATAATATATATTAGAATATATATATATATATTATATAAAATATATATATATATATATATATATATATATATATATATATATATATATAATATATATATATATATATATATATATATATATATATATATAAATATAATATTTATATATATTATATATATATGTATATTTATATATATATATATATATTATATATATATATATATATATAATTATATATAAAAATATATATTTTATATATATTTTTATATATATATAAAATATATATATATATATATATATATATATATATATATATATAGATATATATATATATATATAAGATATATATATATATTTTTATATATATATAAATATATATATATATAAAAAATATATTATATATATATATATATAAAATTATATAATTATATTTTTCGAGATGGTAGGCTCCCCTGCTCCCGCTATATGCCCCCCGTTGCTTTTCCTCCGTCCGGCCTCGCCTAGGCCGGCGGTTGGCTGACCTCCCCCTTCCTCCTTTCCCCCTCCTCGCATGGCGGCCACCCCCTGGGTCCGGCCAGGCGCTGACCCTCCTGACCTCTTCGTAATCCTCGGCCAGCAGCTCCCACCTCCGCCTCGTTCGCCTACCCCTCGCCTTGAGCCGCCGCCCCCCCCTCTGTCTTCTTCGCCCCCCACGTCGGGTTCCCCCCGCTTCCTTTGTCCCCCCGGTCTCCCCCCGTCGGCAGCGGCCCAACTCGTCGCCTTGGCCGGGCCCTTGAACGGCGACGTCCTGCTCCGGGGCGCCAGGCGGGCGTCCCCACACCCACGCCACACCCTTCCTTCCCCCGCCTGATGCCCTCCACCCGCCTATCCCTTCCCGCTCTCACCCTCCCCCCAATCTGGTTTGAATTCGAATTCAAACCATCTGCTCCTGCCCACCTTTTTCCTCTCTACCATTTTCGATTTTTATGGGCGTAACCCACACCCAGGCGTAACTTGGCGTTAGGTTTCCCCCTGGTGCAACCCAGGCCTCCTCCACCCTCTCGGCTGTGGGCGCAAGCCAATCCCTAGCGCAACCCAGGCCTCCACCATCTAGGCATCCCCTTGGCGCAACCCAATCCCTCTCCGCCCTCTCGGCTGTGGGCGCGAGCCACTCCCTGGCGCATTATGGCATTTATGGCTCCAGTCACCCCCCTGGCGCTACCGTGTCCAGCTCCACCCTCTCATCCCTGGTGCAACTTGGTATTCATAGCGCACCCCAGCCCTCATCCACCTCCTCTTTGTTTGGCGCTAGTCACCCCCTTGCAAATGCTGGGGACCCTCTGTAGGTCCTAAAAAACAAGTTGCACACATCAACAAAGTTATGAAGATCAAGAAATGAATCTTTCAAATGAACTGCGGAGACACTAGATTGTGCAGCATACAGTTTGTGCACACTCGACTGCGCACACTTTCAACTGCGCAGGCTGACGTGGCAATGTCATCATTATCTGACAAAATTAAATCTTTCTGACAGCTGACAGCACGAAGAACGAGGAGACTGTTCGTTTATTGCGCCGTATAGCGCTCGAGGACAGCGGTACATGCAAGCGCAATCCATGCCAGCACAATCTATCTCAGCGTAATCCATATCTGTGCAATTCAAAGTCAGCACAATTCATGTGGCGTACTTTATTTTGACAACTGACAAAAGTACACGTGGCACTCATGCCATCAATAGCTCATTACGTGGCAACCGTCTACACACGATCATGCACAATTCAGTCAAAAGTTGCCATGTGTCCAAGACAGTTGGACCACGATCCAACAACTGCCTGCGCAGTTCACTGTTGCGTAATCTAATTGCTGTGCAATCCATTATGCGCAGTCCAGAATAACTGAAAATTAGTTATTTCCAGAACTCTATAAATAGAGTTTCAAGTCTTCATTCAAAGGGGGGATCAGACTTAAAAAAGTTCAAAAATATCAGAGAGTCCAGGAGTTCTTGCCCAAGGGCTGCTGCATTCTTCCGAGGCTTTTGTTTTCAATTCCAGAGTTGTCTTCAACTTCAGAGGCTATTGTCTTTAAAGTTCACATCGTCCAAGGGATAAAGCAATCGTATTCTAGATTGGATTCCTACAGTTGTACTTTTCCAGAATTCTTGTAATCTTTTACAAAGTTTGTATCAATAAAGTTCTACACTTTTGTTTTTGCAAACAAAATGGCGACTCTGCTGGGGACGACTTTCTCTTCCGACGAGGAAGTGACAACTCAATGTGACGTAGCGTCTATCGGAAAGACGGAGAAGACACTGGTTGTGAAGATCAACCAGACAGCCTACGAGGCTATAATCAACTCCAAGACCACTCCTCGCACTGCAACCACTTCTGCCACAGGCAAAGTGCGCCCAGTGTGGGTCCCAAAGACTGCTGTGCAGTCTATTGATGCTGCCAGCAAGACTTCTGCGTAGTCTACCAGTAAGACTGCTGCGCAGTCTAAAGCTTCTGTCATCAAGCCTGTTGCACAATCTGTCTCAATTAATGCTGCGCAATCTGCTGTTGCCAGTATACAGAGTACTTCATATGCTGCTTTGGCTAAGTACAAGAACTTCTGATGTACAAACCACAATCTCTGTGGCCAGAACCAGTGCGCCATCCATCCATGCACAAATTATGCCTGCGAATCCAAGAGTGACAGCCTTTTGGCTAAACTCTCTTCTTCTCATAACAAAGGGAAAAGCTTTGTTCCTCCTCCCAAATACACTGTTGCTACGAAGCAATCCACTGGGGGTAGTCCTTTGGCTATTCCTCTTCTCCTTCAAAACGAAGGAAAAGGCCCGTTGGTCTTTTCTCAAATTTCCTTGTCCCATGACTTGGAAGAGAATAGAGGGAAATGCTCTTTAGCTAACCCTTCTTCACAAAACAAAGGAAAAGGCCCTTTGGTCTTTTCTCAATCTTCTTCAGTTTTTACTGAAGAAGATCAATCTGAACATGCCTCGGCACCTATCAGTACTAGAACTCTTTCAAACAAGGATTCTTCTTTCCTTCATGATAAGAGAACTTTTACTGGTCAAAGAGGTATTCTGCCTACTCCGGTAGCAGAGTTCCAAGACCTCCCAACTCTCAAGATATCCCGCTCAAATCAAGGAAAATTGTAGGTATCTCAAACAGAAAACCCTGGGGGTGAGTTTGCAGATCTATGGACTTATCTCAACAGGCCTACTTCGGCAAAATGCAAACAGCCAATGCTGAAGATCAAACATCAAAGACAGACTCCCAGGGTCAAAGATCCTGACACTTATGCCAATGAAGTGAGCACTTTCCTGTACACTCAAGGGACTAAATAGTTGAAGAATCGGAATCATGTTCCGAACATTATCAAAGAACAGATCCCTCAGAGTTTTTCTCGTCCTGCTGTTGTTCCCGATCTCCGAGAGCATCTCAGACAAAAACGAGACAACGTCTCAATACCTCCAGTTCAACCATCTGATCATCATTGCAACCACTAAGTTATCATCCAATGTTGTTGTCAAACAACAAAAAGATCTGTCTTTGATCGTCTGACTTTTGCAAACTCTGAAGTAGTGTCAGAGGAAGATGAAGTCTTGTATGCTTCTGTCAACATGACTTCCCGAGACACTGGGGATAGAAGGTGCTCTAAGCACGGTAAACCTCGTAAACCAAGCCAACGGTATCTAGATTTACTTCAAGAATCTTATGAAGGAGTATTTTGACATACCCGGTCCCGAAGCCGAGACACAATCAGTCAAAGGAATCTTCTTCAAGATCCTTCGGGTTATCTTCCTACTTCTCAGTCAGGAGATGACTCTTTCTCCGACTATGATGCATACAGCGAAAGCTCTGAACAGACAGTGTCTTCCACTGTACCAAGAGAAGTGACAGCTTATCTTGTCAATGAAGATCCAGATGCTTCAACTTTTACAAATCAGGAACAGCGAATCGCTGCACTAGAAGACAAGCTAAAAATCATGGCTGAAATGGTTGCTAGTATGCATTCTATCATAGTGGCACAACATGCCATACCACCGACTGTACCTACTGCTAATCCTGAAATCATAGCATCATCGGTACCTGTCAATGCTGGGCTGGGGGTAGTGTCTCCTCAAATGCCTCCTGTATAAGTATAAGTTCAAACTACACCTAGTCAGTCAGGAGCTGGAGGTAGTGCTTACAATGTTGTTCCTCCTTCTACTACTCTGACTCAACCTGCTTCTTCTTCGTCATCTGAAGACGCCAATGAAGCTGTCAAACTCTTGCGAACCCAGTTCGAAGCTTTCAAAGAGAAAAACAACTTGCAAAGATTGGGGATCAAACAGCCCTATCCAGTCGAATGGAAAGAAGTCCCGTTTCCACCAAAGTACAAGATCCCAACGATCTCTTTGTTTGATGGCAGTACTTCTCCTAGTCAGTTCATCAATTATTTTGAGGTAATGACCGTTCAACTCCAGCCAAATGACGCTCTTCTTACCAGAGTGTTCGTCGGTTGTTTAGCCGGCGTAGCATACGACTGGTACAGAAGTTTGCCCGATGGTTGTATCACTTCCTTCTCAGGTCTCAAGCAAATCTTCCTGGAACGGTTCTATGAAGGATTCAACGACATGACTATGTCGGCTCTCAACAAAATTAAACAGAAACACCATAAAACTGCTGAGAGTTTTATCGAACGATTCTGCCATGAAGCCTTTAAGATGCCTTCCGGAACTCCAGCTGATGTCACTATTAATACTTGTAAGGCAAATCTTTTGCCTATCATCAGTATGTAGACAGGATCTACTCAGTTCCAAGATTGGCCCTCATTCATTGTCAACGCCAAAGCTGTGGAAGTAAGTGCTGAGAAATTCAAGCAATTGGAGGTACAAATATCTAACCCCGACCAAGATGAACACCAGACATCAGGTGGTGGCAACCGCCAGAACAACCGCAAAGCAAAAGAGACTTTGAACATCAATCTGAACAAGAATAAAAAATCTTTGGCTGTCAATGTGGCTCCGCCTACATCCACTTCTACTCCTTCTGCACCTCCTCTAAGGGAACCTCGTCCGAAAGTAGAATACTCCTTGGACGAGAATGACACTGCAAGCATATTTGATTGCTTACTCAAAAGCAACAAAATTCAGCTCCCAGACCCAAAAAAACCTGATGAAGTCGGTAAGACAGATCATCCTAAATATTGTGTCTACCACAGGTTCTTTGGACATCCTACTCGAGCGTGCTATGTGCTCAAAGGCAAAATTCAAGAGCTTGTCAATGCTGGTGTCGTCACTCTGCAGCAAGACGAGAAGACTGTTACTGCAAATATGGTTTCAGTCCAGTTTGGTGACTTCCCTCCGTAAATGGTATCATACGGTGTCATTCCTATTCCCAAAGCTACTCTTAAGATTGAGAATCTCCCGCCTCCACCAAGTGAAGGTCTTGTTCCCTTGTCTCTTGACAACGGCGAAGTTATGTGGATCCATCCAGATCTTGTTTCCGAGTTCGAAGTTTCCTCTTCTTCTAAGAAGAAAGACCGCTCCAAAAGCAAGACAAAGACTTGCAACATGGTGTCTTTTGACCCTATAGTTGACGAAGAAATTCTACTATGCACCAGATCAGGGAAAGCTTACTTGAAGGAGTATCCTAATACTCCAGAGAATCCCGTCTCTTCTTCTGAACCTACCCCAGTACAATCTACTTCCTCTGAAGAGATTCCTTCCACATCCTCACCAGTTGTAGTGCCTATTCCTCCCAAGCCGGTGGTTGCTGACAAAGGCAAGCAACAAGTCCGCTTTGACAAACCCCTGAAGAAATCATTTTCTACAGAACTTGAAAAGCTGTACAAATTTGATATATTGGCTCAATTAGCCAATACACCAGCTAGGCTACCAATTTTCGAGCTCTTGCGCCTTTCCAAAGAGACTCGAGAAACTCTAAGTGAAGCTTTGATGCAGGCTGAAACTTGCATAACTCTTCTCAAAAAACCGAAAGCAGAACCGGTCTCTTGTCGTCATTGTCATAGCGTATTAGAGTTGATTCCAAACATCACTTTCACTCAGGATGATATATATGCTGCTGGAGGATAATAGACATGATCGTCCTCTCTACTATACAGGGTATGTCGATTCGATGAAAGTCGATCGTATCCTGATGGATCCAGGGTCTGCTCTCAGCATCATGCCAAAGACGATGCTAGATGCATTAAAGATACTAGTGCATAGTCTTTCAAGCACAATCACCACTATCTTGGGATTCAACCAAGGAAGGAGTGAACCTTTGGGCAAGATCTGCTTAAAACTCCAAATAGGCAATCTTCGCACAAAGGTGACCTTCTATATCATCGACAATCATGGTTGTTCTTACAATGCTCTTCTGGGAAGACCCTTCCTCCATGAACATAATGTTGTTCCATCAACTCTTCATCAATGCTTTAAATATGTCGATGACAAAGGAGAAGTTCACAAAGAAGTTGCAGACCTTTATCCTTTCAAGGGTGTCGAAGCATACTGTAATGACGCTCGTATGTATAAGGAAGAATTTATGAAAGTAGTATTGGCCATGGATACTGAAGAAGACCAAGAAGCAGTGCCCAAAGACACTCTTATTATACCTGTCAAAGGACGCATTTCTCATCCTCAGTCTTCTAAACCACTGGCTATTCACTTGCCAATTCAGAAGAAATCGGTTGATGGCGATCAGGATAAAAGGGAGCTCACCTCTTCTGAGCCACTTGTTATCGACTTACGTCGTAATAAGGACAAAAAGCAGCTCACTTCTTTTGAGCCACTTGTTGTTGATTTAACTCATAACAAGGAAAAAAAGGAGCTCACCTCCTCTGAGCCACTTGTTATTGACCTCCGTCGTAACAAGCCTCCTCCCATTATTTTTCTCCCCCTCTTGTAATCAATCTGACCAAGCCTGTTAAGGCTAAAGGTCCTGCTGTAAATACAGATGTACAAATTAATGAAAAAGCATCTACTTTCTAGTATACTGATGTTATTTATCATACTAAATGCTATTTGGATATGTTAGATAGCTTCAAATCATTTACAATGGGAGTTGTACAATCTCTTCAAACAGAAGTCTCATTTGAAGATCCAGATGATTCTTACCGTATTGTTCCTGCTCGAAAGAAAGGTGAAAGTCCAATACTTTTTAGTAAAGGACCGGAACAACAAGTCAGCTATACGGATGACAGCAAACTTAACGATACAGGACATCTCCAACTCCGTCGTTACAGTCAACAATCAAAAGACATTATCCGTAAGATGGGTTATGACTTTAAAAATGGCCTCAATTACGGTAAAGGCAGACGAACTCCACTCCGTACGACTGTTCCGAAAGGAAAGTCGGATATGTATTACAGCAGGACCAAAAGAGGCCTCGGATATGCTTCTCCTCCGATGTTATCCCCAGCAGTATCTGACTCTGATAGTGAAGAGCGCTCTAACTCTTCTGATTCCAGATCATGGAATTCTGACACCAGCATTGGTGATGTTCATCGGCTGGTCGTATCTTCCAATATGGTCTCTGCTGAACTTCCAGAAGGTTATGACGGAGACATTGAAGAAAGTTCTAAAACAGACCCTTCGGCTCAACAGATGGACAATCAGTGGGTACTTCGATTCGAACAAAGAGAACCTCCTACCGAAGATCAATTAGTTCAAATTGATGTAGGAGAAAACGGGTCACCTCGTCCAATATTCATTAGCAAAAATCTTCCAGAAGTAGATAAGAAAGAGTTGATTCTTCTTATCAAAGAATACATTGATGTCTTTGTCTGGAGTTATGAAGACATGCCAGGACTAGATCTCAAAATCGCTACTCACAAATTGAATATCCTGCCGAATGCAAAATCGGTCAAACAACAACGGCGATTCAAACCGGAAATGATGGATGCAATCGATGATGAAGTAAAGAAGCTCATTGCTTGCGGCTTTATTCGAGAAGAACAACATCTCGATTGGGTAGCTAATGTTGTCCCAGTTCTAAAGAAAACCGACAAAGTTCTAGTTTGCATCGACTTTCGAGATCTAAATGAAGCATGTCCAAAAGATGAATTTTCTCTTCCTATCACGGACGTCATGATTGACAACACCTATGGGTTCGAAAGAATATCTTTTATGGACGGGTTCTCCTGATACAATCAGATTCGGATACATCCTGAAGATGAAAAGCATACTTCTTTTCGTACTCCTCGCGGAGTCTACTGTTACACAGTGATGCCATTTGGTCTCAAGAACACTGGTACAACTTACCAACGGGCTATGAGTACCATCTTTCGAGATCATCTTCGCAAGACTGTTGAATGCTATGTGGACGATATCGCTGTCAAAAGTCGTCTGAAAGAAGATCACATTCAAGATTTAAGAACCATATTCAATCTCATGCGCCAACATCAGCTCAAGATGAATCCCACCAAGTCATTTTTGGGTGTCTCTAGTGGTAAATTTCTTGGCTTCGTAATTACCTCTAACGGTATACACATGGATCCCGAGAAGATCAAAGCCATTCAAGAGATGCGTCCTCCACGCAACCTAAAAGAGCTACGAGGATTTCAAGGTCGACTTGCGTACATCAGGAGATTTATTTCGAACTTGTCTGGATGCTGCAGACCATTCACTCAACTCATGAAGAAGGGTGTTTCTTTTGTTTGGACCGAAGAATGTCAACGAGCATTCGACGACATCAAGCGGTATCTCACGAATCCACCAGTCTTGGTGCCACCAATCTCAGGTATTCCATTCTTAATGTACGTCCGTGCTATGGACCATTCGTTGGGTGCTTTACTCGCCCAAAAGAATAAAGAAGGTCATGAACAGGCCATCTACTATCTCAGTCGTACTATGATTGGTGCTGAACACCGTTATAGTCCGGTCGAAAAAGAATGTCTAGCTCTTATGTTCACTATTCAAAAAACAAGGCATTATATTATTGGTCAAACTATTCATGTTATTTCCCGAGTTAATCCTCTTCGGGTACTCATGAAAAAGCCTAGTACACTCAAATCTCGGCTGGCTACATAGGCTATCTTGCTAGCCTAATATGACATGGTGTATGTTCCTCAAAAGTCTGTCAAAGGTCAATCATTGGCAAATTTCTTGGCGGCTCATCCCTTACCAGAAACATCCAAGCTTTACGATAAAATTCCAGACGAAATATTGGAAGTCAATATGATCTCTGAAAAATTTCCAACCTGGCGTTTATTCTTCGATGGTGCATCCAGGGTCGGACCAAATGGTGCCATTGTAGAAGGAGTTGGAGTTGTCCTCGTTTCTCCAGACGGATCGACTATTCAAAGAGCTTATTCTCTAGATGAATCCTGCTCCAATAATGTTGCAGAGTACAATGCTCTACTCATCGGTCTGCAATTAGCCAAGCAATTGGATATCGAATATCTCGAAGTTTACGGTGACTCTAAGCTGGTTGTCAACCAGGTTAGAGGAACTTATGAAGTCCGTCATCAAGATCTGGTACCTTACTTTGAAGCAGCAATCAACATGGCTACATCATTCAAAGCTTTCTTCATTAAATATGTCCACCGAGCATGCAATACTGAGGCAGATGCTTTGGCCAATCTTGCAGCAGTCTTAGCCATTCCCATCAAAAGACAACAAGTGGTGGTTATCTCTAATCGAGAATTATTTTGTGTCGAAAACAATCGTAACATCGAGTTCAGTAATCTTGCTGAAGTCAATGTTATCAATGAAGATTGGAGAACTCCCTTCATCGACTTTGTAGTTCATGACATACTCCCTGAAGATCCCAAGGAGGCTACAAGTATCTGTCGGCGGTCTCTACGGTTCTATTACAATCAAACCACCAAGACTCTCTATCGGCGAACTTATGACGGCCTACTCTTGTGCTGTCTTGCTGGTGAGGAAGCAAAACAAGTACTACGTGAGGCTCACGACAGCATTTGTGGAGCACATCAACCCGGTCCTAAGCTACAGGATCGTATTCGATGCGTGGGTTATTACTGGCCCTCTATGGTTTCTGACGCCATTGATTATGCAAGGAAATTTCGAGCTTGTCAAATCCATGCAGATTTCCTTCATCAACCATCGGAGTTCCTTCATCCGACGGCTGCTTTCTGGCCTTTCGAAGCTTGGGGTATGGACATCATTGGTCCTATCAATCCTCCTTCTTCTAGAGGACATCGGTTCATCTTAGCAATAACCAATTACTTCTCCAAATAGGCTGAAGCTATACCTTTGGCTGAAGTCAAGACCAGCAGTGTCATCAACTTCATCAAACACCATATCATTTATCGATTTGGTGTACCTCGGCGAATCATCCATGACAACGGACCATAATTCATCAGTCATAAGTTTACAAGATTCTGTGATGATTACCGAATTGACAATATCGCTTCGATAGCCTACAATCCTGCTGCTAATGGATTAGTCGAAGCTTTCAACAAAACTATTATCAAGCTCCTCAAGAAGTTTGTATCTACTAACAAACGGAATTGGAGTGAAAATCTTGGTGAATGTCTTTGGGCCTATCGAACTACGGTCCGCAATCCCACAGGCTTTACACCTTTCTTTTTGGTGTATGGTTGTGAAGCAGTTCTTCCTCTGGAACTTCAAATTCCTTCTTTAAGGATTGCCATTGCTAATGAACTCACTACAGGGAACAACAATCTTCTTCGACTTCAAGAATTAGAAGCACTCGATGAAAAGCGGCTATTAGCTCAACAACATATTGAGTTGTATCAAGCCCGTTTCTCGAAGACTTTCAACCGCAAAGTTAAAGTCAGAGCCTTTCAGCAAGGAGAACTTGTTCTAACGGTCAGGCGTCCTATGACTATGACTCACATGAGCAAAGGCAAGTTCGATGCGAAGTGGGAAGGACCTTATGTTGTCAACAAAGTCTTTTCAAATGGAGCATATCAACTTACAGAATTAGATGGTCGAGTTGCTATGATGCCTATCAATGGCAAATTCCTTAAGAAGTATTATGTATAAATGTAAATGCTTGTAAATTATCGGACAAGTTCAAGTTCATAAATAAAATTCAAATTTTATTTCATCATGAATGACAAGTACATGATATCAAGGAAGATCACTGTCATCCTCTTCGACATTAGGACGGGGACTACTACCGTCCTTATCAAAGACATAATCGGCAAAAGAGCTGAGAACGTCTTTGTTGGAACCCACAAGGAACTTGCAAGCAGCCATCCTCATGGCCTCTTCTTTTTCAGTCTTTCCTGGTTCAAGCAGAAAGTCCAGGATATCTGGTTTGGGAGCAGACGAACCTTCGCCTATCTTTGCCTGCTTTGGCTGGATCAGTTCGGCCGGATGTTCTTCAACACCCGTTTCAACTTTTGGGGCGAGTTTAGCTTTCTTGGATGCATCTTCAGACGACATGTTTATGTTAAACGGTGGAAGTGCTCATTCCTATCAGATTTCTGTTTTATTTATAGACAGAGATTCTCAAAATAATGAAACATCATAATCACCTGACGGTTCATCCGTTCACTCATCATCACCTGACGGTTCACCCGTTCATTTATCATCACCTGATGGTTCACCCGTTCATTCATCATCACCTGACGATTCACCCGTTCATTCATCATCACCTGACGGTTCACCTGTTCATTTATTGTCACCCGACGGTTCATCCGTTCATTCATCTGACGGTTCATTCATTCATTTATTATCACCTGACGGTTTATCCGTTCACATTCATCAGATGGTTCGCCCGTTCATTCACATCCATCTGACGGTTCGCCCGTTCATTCATTATCGCTTGACGGTTCATCCGTTCACCATCATCCGACGGTTTATCCGTTCATTATGACGATTCATTTTCGTTCATTTTTATCCACATTAGTAATTTATCATCTTTAATTAAGTTATCTATTAAAATAATCATATTCGACAAATTATATTCTGCCACATCCATATTACCTCTGAGCAGATGAATATAATTATTTTCTAAAAAATCAAGAAATATATCATGTCCTGTACCTCTGAATATATTTTCTATCGCTATTATTTGTATCTGAATAAGATACGCAAGAAATAATAGAGCCACAACAAAAAAAAATGTGTGTCTTTTATTGATCAAAATTTGAGACATTACATGCATAGTATGAAGAAAGACAAAAAGATACAAAATGGCCTTTCTACTGAGACGGAGGCTTTATTAGATTATTGATTTGTTGTTTTAGAGTCTGCAACCGTTCTTCACGTGATGCCATCACTTTCCTCCTGGCCTCTTCCATTCCCGATTCTTCATTGAAAACGGGCATAGAGACCATTCGGCGAGTGATTTCAGCATTATGTGCTGCTACATACTCATTCCTTTCCTGAGTAAGAGCATCAATTTGTTGGACCGCTGTCTGGTGCTCTGTAACTTCATTTTCTAGTTCTTTTTCAAGACGAGCAATCTCCATTCTCAGATCTGTAATTCTCTTCTCTCTCCTCTCAGCAGCTGAGATCACCGATTCTAACTTAGAATTATATTCAGCAGCTTTTGTAGTATAAGCATCCAAGAAATTTTGGAGGTTCACTCTTTCAATTGCCGCTGCTTGAGCCATTTGTTCGAACTCTGCCTACACCAAGGGTTCCACTTCCCCTTTATTGAGATCTTTATAACCCTTCATAGAGATTTCCAGCTCATTCAATATATGGTCAAGGAAAGTGGCTTGAGCCTCATCACCTTGCTTCCGAATGGCGTTCACCAAGAAAGAGGTTGGACCTCTAACCATGAAAAGTCAGCATCTTCTTTGTCTATCATTCTGTTAATCAGTGGTCCCAAAGACTCGAAGAAGCATCTGGTGAATGACTGGATGACAAGCTGATTAGTCGCCAGAGCGCCAGGAGTCGCAGCTACTCCTGTTGATGACGAAGCAGTAGGACGCTCGACTTCTCGTATCTGAACTGCAGGTTCTTTGAATAATGGAACCAAAGTGGAGCTGGTTGCTCCTCTTTGTTGTTCCTCTGCAAAATCGAATACTGTCACTTTATCTGTCATTGGCTATTGATAAATAGAATCAAAAGTAAAACAGTCTTACCATGGGTGGATCCAGCAACAAGCCTATCATCTGCATGAACAGACCTTAACTGAGCAGAAGTAGCTTCAGACGCTACGGCCTGGCTACTTCCTGCTTCAGAGCCACAAGGTAAATAGTGGCTGCTACTGGCAATTGTCGTTGCCAGTACTATATCCATACAAGTTGAAGGAGCAGAAGAAGATCCAGGCTCTGTATGAAAAAAAGTAACGATGTTAGCTATCAAAGTTACTTATTAAAAAAGGAGATTATTAATTTTATTACAATACCTTTTGGAGCAGCAACTGGAGTTTTCTCCACGTCCACCTCTTCATCAGCGATCTTCTCAGGAGATCTCAGCACTTCAGCCTCCTTTTCAGGAGTTAAAGTGTCTCATGGGGATCTCTGGGTTTCAATATTCTTTTCTGGATCTTGTGTTTTATCAGCAGTTTCTGATGAGGTACTTTCCTCATTCTCGCTGTCCTCGAGAACATCTTCACTAGCAGCATCAGCGACAGGATCAGCTTCTTCCTAATAACCGAAGTCACAGTCATATAAAGCTTCGATCATTAAACAATCTTCTTCAGCAAGAGTTGCTCCTGGGGTGGCAGGAAGATGGATTTCTGCTGTTGTTGGCAAAGGAGATCGTACGTCATTATGATCTTCTTCTGCAATGTGATCTCTGGGCTCTTCAGCCTCATTTCTCTGATCCAACTCTTCCCTCTGCTCAATATCCTCCCTCTGTTCCGGACTAGGAGTCTTATGTCCAGTCTCAGAAACAGGAGTTAGAAAGGGCATGGTGATTCCCGCTGCAGCATCTATCACAATTGAAGACAAAATTTGTCTTCTGCGGACCAATCTTTTCTTTCTGTGTAGAGGTCTTTCAGGACTCTCTACATTTATTGCCTCAATCTGTTTTTGAACAGAAGTTGGTGTAGCGGCTTCTTCCTGCTGAATTGACTCGGCCAGCTGCCGAGATTGAGATCTGGTCGTAACCTTCTCTGAAGAATGCTCCAGAATTAGTTTCTTCTTCACAATGGGGGCAGGAGGCTCTTCTCTTCTTCTTTTCTTCTCCTTGGCCGGAGATTTAGCAACCTTCAAAGAGACTCTTATAGGTTGATTAAATTCCTCAGGGAAGTTGACTTCCCTGGAAGCCTCCGGTGGATCATCCACTGGCTCGTGTTCTTCGTCATTGTTAGGAGCTAGTACATCAGTTGCTCCCTTCCTCAGATGGTTTGCCGTCGCAAAACTATCCACAAGGTTAAAGTTTTCAGCAAAGGTGTTGGCAGCTGTATAAAATTGGGAATATGTGAATAGAATTCTTGGACCAGCATTATTCCTCTGTGGCATCGAGAACATTGCTCGTGTGTCTCGAGCGTTGTAGTAAGCCCACGCTCTAGTTCCGTCGATCAAATATCCTGTTCCTCGTAAGCAAGTTATTGCATTCTCCACGTGGAACTGGTCATATCCAAATTGTCGAGCGAAGTGACTCGGCAAATATGGCTCCAGAAAGCATTCTTCCTCAAATCTATATACGAGATGTGACGGTCTGATTGCCTTCAACCATTCAAAAGTTATTCGGGCTATTGGCTGCCTCCCAAGGTCGACCATGTTGGATGCCATGAATTCATAACCCGTTGGAGGGGGGTACAAAGAAAATTCCATGCTCTGCCTAAATTTAAAGTGCATCTGCAATCTTTCAGGCTAGTGTATAGCCATCGGCTCTGTGAGAACCGGCGCAGAAAACTGCCATCCACTGCCCCCATGGCAGGATTCATCAGAGATGGGTGGTGCAGGAGTAGCCATCCAAAATCAAGTCATTATCTGACAAAATCAAATCTTTCTAACAGCTGACAGTACGAAGAACGAGGAGACTGTTCGTTTATTGTGCCGCACAGCGCTCGAGGACAGCTGTACATACAGCGCAATCCATGCCAGCGTAATCTATCTCAGCGCAATCTATATCTGCGCAATTCAAAGTCAGCATAATTCATGTGGCGCACTTTATTTTGACAACTGACAAAAGTACACGTGGCACACATGCCATCAATAGCTCATTACGTGGCAACCGTCTACACACGATCATGCGCAATTCAGTCAAAAGTTTCCATGTGTCCAAGACAGTTGGACCACGATCCAACAACTGCCTGCGCAGTTCACTGTTACGCAATCCAATTACTGCGCAATCCATTATGCGCAGTCCAGAATAACTGAAAATTAGTTATTTCCAGAACTCTATAAATAGAGTTTCAAGTCTTCATTCAAAGGGGGGATCAGACTTAAAAAAGTTCAGAAATATCAGAGAGTCCAGGAGTTCTTGTCCAAGGGCTGCTGTATTCTTCCGAGGCTTTTGCCTTCAATTCTAGAGTTGTCTTCAACTTCAGAGGCTATTGTCTTCAAAGTTCACATCGTCCAAGGGATAAAGTAATCGTCTTCTAGATTGGATTCCTACAGTTATACTTTCCCAGAATTCTTGTAATCTTTTATAAAGTTTGTATCAATAAAGTTCTACACTTTTGTTTTTGCAAACACCCTCTTGGGCTACCACTCCACCCTCCTGCCGTATCCCAGCCATTGATGTACGACTTTTACCTCAGCGCTCCCAGGCCTTCTCTGGTCCCGGTGCCACTTGGACTCATTCCCCCTGGCACAACCCGGTCCTTTTCCACCCCATCGATTGTGGGCGTAGCCCCCCTAGCGCCTACTGGTGTGCCAGGCGCACCCCAACCCATCTCCTTCCCTCTATTGGCGGTAGCCACACACCCTATTGGGCCTTCATCCCCTACCTCGAGTGCTTCCCAACCATTGCTGGACAACACTAGACTCAGTTCCCCCAGGCCTTTGTTGGACCCGGCGTCACTTGGGCTTAGCGATGCCCACCTAAGCGCTTGGGTGTGCGCCACTTGCTTGGCGCAACACGATTTCCAGGTCGGGCTACCCTCATGGGCGCACTCTCCACCCCTTTTTGGTTACCCTCCTTCAGTGCTGGGCGTTACCCAAGGGTCGGTGCTATCAAGATTAGGGTCGGCACAACCCGGGCCCACCATGCAGGGTGTCCCCCTGATGGGCTAGGCGGCCCCATGCAGGCCCTGTGCTCGGTGCATCTTGGCGATTTGCCTGTACCCAGTGTCATCTCCATCTTGGTGCCATCTGTCACATCCGCTAGGGTTGGCGCAACCCAAGGTTGGACGCAACCTAATCTGCCAGCGATGATCCCAGCTGACCTCATCGCTCTTATCCCCAGCTTGGTGAAGGTCCCCAGGCCGTTCGCAGCCCCACCCCCTCCCCCTTCCCCCATGCGACCAGTATCCTGCTTGGGCTTGGGCCGGGGTACGTCCAATTTGTTGGCACCGCCGATGCCGTCCTTCGTCGACAAGCTTCGCCCCGACAGGGCGCCCACACAGGGGCTCCTGTTTCCGGACGTCCCCCTACCCGAAGTCGAGTACCCACTGGCATCTCCCACACTGATGGTGCCCTTCACCGACCAGAAACTCTCCTTTCTGGACACCTCATTTCCCTACTCCTTCGTCTTCAAATTCTCATCAGGCTGCCCCAAACTCGCCTGGGTCCAGGAGGTTATTGCCAATTGGCGGCTCTCGGCAGCATACAGGGTAGCCCCTCTCAACCCAAGGCATATTTTGCTCCATCTCTCCTCCGACCTTGACCACAGGACTGTGTTGGTCCAAAGGCACCAGCAGGGTAGACTACCACCAAATGAAGATAATCAAGTGGACCACGAACTTTAACACCAAGGAAGACTCAGCGACGGTCACCGCCTGGGTGACCCTTCCCAATCGTCCCCTTATTTGTTTCGTTCCGGCGGCTCTTAGGCGTATAGCCAACTCTTTCGGGTCCTATGTGGCCACCGCTGTAGAAACTAGCAACTTGACCAAAGCCCACTACGCTAAGATTTGTGTGGAACTCGACCTCACCAAAGATCCCCCCAACCATATCCCCATCGAACTTGGAAACCAGACTCACACCCAGCACATCATCTACGACAATCACATAATCTTCTACTCATGCTACTATATACGCGGTCACCTCTCAAAGCATTGCTTCCGACTCCATCCGTAGCTTAAGAAGAAACCGGAGCAGAAAGAACCCAACCCCAAAGGGAACCAGTATCAAAAACCTGCCCAACCCCCTGCTTCCTCTACCAATCTCCCACACCAGATTCAACTCCAGTGGTGGCAAATCCGACAGAGGCGCCTCCTCGGACAAAGCAGTGATCCCCTACCGCCCACCAAATTTACCCCTTTCCAACCAGTTCGACGCCCTCGCTTCAGAAGCGATCGACTCCTCCCAGGATATAACCTTCCCAGCAGACTCAGTCATGGCCCCCAGAACGGACTCTGAGGACCTCAGCGGCTCCCTCCCAGAGGACGCAGAGGAGACCTTCCCAGAACTTCTGAACGCCACAGACCCCGAAACCTTCCTCGGAGTCGTCGCCGTAAACGCCCTTGCCATTCTAGGGCCAAAGCAGGCCCTTAGAGGTATTCAGGTCCTTGCAGCTGGATTCCCCCTCCAGAAAGAAGGCGACCAGAATGGAATCTCTGACGACACCTTTTCCTTCCCCCCTGAGAAAGTCGATCTAGACTCCGATCAAGAAATGGTCACACCCCCCGAAGCCACCCTCCAAAACTGCACCGAGGACTCCATCCACGGCTCATCCACCAAGACGGCGGGGGAAGCATCCACCACAACCAGGAAATCTGATAAGAAAGGGGCCGCAAAGTCACCGACCATGCACACCAGGTCCGCAGCAAAGCGGACCAACCAATCCCCCAAGCTCCATTAATGTTGAACATTCTCTCCTGGAATGTCTGCGGTCTAGATAACAAACCTACTATGAGGAGAATCACCAGCCTTAATAAGACTCAAATCCATCCAACTGTAGTTAGGCTTTCACTCGGCCATTGCAGGCAGACACGACATCTGGATCCTCTACTCCAAGGCCGTCAAAATTAGAGTCATCCAAGATTCTAGGCAAGCCCTTTCTTACTGGATGTAACACCCTTTGATCTCCAAGCGCACGATCCTTTCCATAATTCATGGCAGCTGTGACATCATGGATCGCAAACACCTCTGGAACGACCTCTTGGACATCCACCAACACCACCATAACCTCCCATGGCTTTGCATAGGGACTTCAATGCTATCACTTGCAGAGAAGACAAGATTGGCGGCCGCCCTTTCCCCCATTCTGCCATGCAAGACTTCAACAACTTCATCTTTAACGCTCACCTTACCTCTCTTCCGTTCACTGGCAACGCCTTCACTTGGTGCAACATGTAGAAAGGCAACCGTAGGCAATTCTTCCGCCTTGACAGGACCTTAACGAATGCCCACTAGCAAGGTATGGGGACTACTTCTAAGCTCACTCACCATATTGTCGCCGAATCCGACCATGCCCTCCAGCTAGATAGAATTAGTAGCATATCCGGCCAGTCCAAAAAGAATTTCTGCGTCCTGGACTTCTGGAGCGAGCACTCTCAATTCTTGAGCGTCGTTGCGGAATCTTGGAACAGTACGGACTCCCCAGAACCTCTAAACTTGGTGGCCAACAAGCTAAAGGCCACGAGGAAAGCCCTCGAGGCTTGGAGCAAGCAAGATTATGCAGATATTTTTCAAGCCATTCGTGAGGCCGAGGATGACGTTACCCGTGCCGAAGCTAGGTATATGATCGACTGTTTGCCAGCTACCAAGAAGGCCCTGAACCTCACCAAAGCCATCCTTAAATTCAGGCAGAAAGTTGAGACCGATTTCTGGAAGTAGAAAGCGAGGCTTAAATGGGACAGCGAGGGGGACAACAACTCAAGCTACTTCCACGCCTGCGTCAATAGTCGCAGACAAAAACTCACTCTCCATCAGATTGCCGATGATAACGGGACCAGCATCGGGGATCAAAAGGTTATCCAAGCGACGGTCGCAAAGTTCTATTCCCTTCTGTTCTCCAAGGATACGGTCCTCAAAGACAACTCCTTCCTAGACGAGGTTTCGCACCTTATTAGCGACACCGACAATATTCGGCTAGAACAGCCCCCTTCAGAGGAAGAGGTAAAAGATATCGTTTGGGCCCCTGACGAACATAGTGCACCTGGACCAGACGGGTTTTTGAAGGTTTTCTTCCGCACATGTTGGGACATCATCAAGGTAGACATCCACAATGCGGTCTCCGCCTTCCTCCTGGGAGCTACTTACCCAGAGCCATCTCGAGCACCAACCTGATCCTCATCCAGAAGAAAGACAACCCAAAGAATTTTTGTGACTTTCGACCCATCAGTCTTTATATAACTTCACCAATAAGATCATATCCAAGATCATCGCCTCCCGCATGGCTGGCCTTCTTTCCAAGATCATCTCGAAGGAGCAGAGTAGCTTTGTTCGGGAGAGAAATATCCAAGATAACATCATGTTGGCCCAAGAGTTAATTACCTGCATGAAGCTCCCAGCAAGAGGGGACAACATAGCCATCAAATTGGACATGGAGAAAGCTTACGACATACTGGATTGGCAATTCATGATCTGGTTCTTCAAAGCCTTCGGGTTTTCCTAAAACTGGACTAACATCGTGTAGAGATCGATCAGCAACTCGTGGTTCTCTACGGTTATCAACGGTCAGGCGGATGACTTCTTCAAATCGAGTCACGGGGTTAGGCAAGGAGATCCTCTATCTTCTACCATCTTCATCATTATGGTGGATGCATTAAGTAGAAACCTTAATAAGATGGCGAGCACCCCCAACTTCCAGCACTATCATACCGCCAGCGGTTTCCGATCATCACCCACCTGGCTTTCGTAGAAGATATCCTCATATTCTCTTCCGGGGACGCCGGTTCGGTAGAAGTTGTCCACAATACGCTTTAGAGATATGCCGGTGCTCGGGCCAGAAGGTCAACCTGGCCAAAAGTGTTATCTATACCCACCAAAATTTCAAAGAAAGCAAACGGCCAGCATCTCCATCACCACCTCCTTTCCTATCAAGCATCCTCTATTCCACTACCTTGGTTGCCCCCTCGGGTACGGCAAATCCAACGCCGGTATCTTCGAGAACCTGATCAATCGCATCAGGAAAAAACTTGAGGATTGGCATAACGCTACCCTATCCCCAGGAGGCAAGATGATCCTCATCAATCACGTCCTCACATCTATTTCTATCTACACCCTGGCAGCGTACTCCCTCCCCCCCAAAAAAAGTCCTATCTTCCATCAAGAGTATCTTCAGCAACTTTCTCTGGGGGCACAGCGACGGCTATAACAAGCACCACTGGGCTAGTTGGGATACCATGGCTCGTCCTACCGAGGAGGGTGGTCTGGGTTTCACTAAACTTTTCCACATCATTAATGCCTTTTCGATGAAACTGTGGTAGACGCTCCGCATGAGTCAGAACTTATGGACCAGGTTCATGAAGGCCAGATACTTCAAGCACATCCACCCGTCGAGGGCCATCTCTAACAGCAGATCCTCAGCGACTTGGCGGCGCATCCTCATCGGGCGGTCTCTTGCTGAACCGGCAATTCGTCGACATTTCTGGAGCGCTAGCTTGGAGACAACTTGCTTCCCAACCTTTCAGCTACACCTAGGAATAATAAGATCAAGGACTTGTGGGACCAATCTGATAATAATTGGAATTGGAACAAAATTCGAGACTGGGCCGGGACAGAGGCGGTCGATCGCATCCGCCTTCACGGATTGACGATTGGGTCGGACACAATAAGCTCGAGTGGTCGTCCGCAGTTACCGGAGCATTCTCGGTTAGATCGGCCAGAAGAGTGATCCTTGGCAATGCAGTGCCATCTCCAACCATTGCATCCTTCTGGCAGACATGTATCCCCAAGAAGTTGTCCTTCCTTATTTGGAGAGCCCTTTGTAATATCCTACCCACTGATGACACTCTCAACACTATCGGGTTCAGCCTTGTGTCAGCATGCACATGCTGCATCGATCGTCAATCGGAAACAGTCAACCACATCCTCAATTAAGGGTACCTCCCGGGCCAGGTCTGGAGAGTACTTTTCCAGCGTTGCAGCATGCCTCATGGGGGCGACAACTTCCACGAACTCGTAGCGACCTGGGCTTCCTCGTCCCATGGCCGCCAGATCGTTGTTGCCGCTGCCACGTGGGTTATCTAGAAGAATCGCAATAAGGCGAGATACGAAGGCCACCAGTACACCGCAGACCAACTGATTTGGGAGACCATTCGAAAGTGCCGCAAACGGAGCTCCCTCTGCTCGTACGGCCAATCGATCTTCTGGAGCTCTCTTCTCTCCCCGGCTTAGCCGTTTTGATTTCTGTTTTTCTTCTCTTTTGACAATATACGTGTATAGGCTTCGGCATTTTGCGCCTTATGGTATACTTGTATATGTTCCGCTTTTTCGGCCTTCATGAATAAAATGGGTTGTTGGTCAAAATATATATATTAGATTATTCATAGAGTTGGTGACATGATTAGTTGAACTTGGACAAAATATATGTATTTGAGTTGGATTGGAGTCCACTTCATACGCTGGAGTCCATTTGATACGTAGCTGGTATTGCCATGTATATTAGTCCTCTGTATTTGGGACTGCGACGTGACATAATTTTTTGCTAGCCCATACCGGTCAGAGAATATCGTCTCAGTTACATTATAGTATCGAGCGAGCTTATGTATGATTAAATAAGAATCTCAATCCATAACTATAATTTGGAAACTCTTTTTGAATTCGATTATCTCCATTGGCCTTCATAATTGTATTCCATTATTTTTCATGTCGTCACTATTCTTGTTTCTCACGTCTTCCTATTTCGTATGGATGAACCCTCGTGCTTGATGGAAGTTGGAAAAATAGCTAGCACTAGGTATATACCCCCATAGGTTAATTACATTATTAGGTGGATTACCTTGGTAATTAAGGATGTATTAGAGGGTATTAATTTAAGTTATTAAGATATTAAGAATTGATGAGCACTATGGATAGATTTGAGGGAAATTTCCCTTAAACGTGTAATATATAGTTATGAAAGATTGGTGGATTCTAAGGTGGGTAGAAGTTATATTATCAAGTTCAAATTTAGTACTTTTAATTTCAAAAAAAATAGAATATTTACGTTCTATTTGAGATAATGTGAAAAAAAGGACTTGAGGATAGGGATGTGACTTAGAGGAGAAGAATGTCTTGAGGATTCAATTCAAAATATTGTATTTTGATCGACTGGTTATAAATTTATAATTTGTGGATTTGATCTAAATTTTGAATTTTAAGGGAGAAATCACCAATTTAAATTTTGAGGATCTCATTACTAATAAACTAGATGAGATTCTACTTAAGATTACATATGAGCTGTTATAAAGGTAGTGTTTATTACAAATACATTCGACTTGGAATAAGTTTTCACTTTGATGATCTTAATTGGAGGATTATATTATAACCTTATGTTGTAGGTAGGAAGATCAAATGTTTAAAGATAGAAGTAAGTTGAGGAATATGAAGTTGAAAGGATGTGTTAGGATTAGATATAGGACAAAATATAGTTTGAGGATAATACTAGTTATATCTTAAACAAAAGAAAATTTGAAGATTATTAAGGGTTAAAGATTTTAGTATATCCTATTTCAAATCTTAAACAAATACTTTGCAAAGGACTTTTGAGAAACTAGAATAATAAATTGGGTTAACTAGTTACCAAGGATATAACGTTTTAAGTGGAAAAAAATTGGTTCTTAACTTAATGATGGTCATGGATCATACTCATTCACCCAAATTGAGCCCTAAACTCAAAGTCTACGTCCTCGTGCACTTCTCTATTTGGAATACCATTCTTCATGAATTACTTATCCTTGTTCCTTATCTCAATTCTCATTCCTTGACCATGTTATCATTCACTTCAAACAATAAATGAATTATCATCTTCTTGTTCTAAATTGTGGCGTTCTCTTGGACATTTTTTCTCAAATCATTCTTGTCTTGCTTGTGGTCCTCCAACCTTAATATTAAGGATGAAATTCAATTAAGGTGTGTAGGATGTAAGACGTATGTCCTGAAATCAAGAAATTTTCTATCTATAATTATGCAAGAATTTACTAAATAAAACTTAGATAGTAAATTAATAAATTCTTAAGAAATAAATAAATAGATAAAGGAATTTAATAAAAGAATTATATAAGTAAAATAGCTATTAATTTTAAATAAATATGTATAAAGCAGATAAATGAAATAATTAGATAAATATAATACTAGGTATAAAATCCTATGTAACCTAATATCAAATAATAAAAATGTAGATATATGGCAATGTATCAAATCACATATTTACTTAATATAGGATATAAACTGGGTTAGTTGAATATAGTACACATGCCAAAAAATATGTAAATAAGTTAACCTATCTAGTTAATTTAATTAAGAAGGAAAAAAGCATATTATAACGAAAGATTAAAGGATGACATCTAAGATATCATAAAATATGTAAATGTATGCTTTAGATTGGAATATATATATATATATATATAATATATATATATATATATATATATATATATACACGACATAAAAAACCAAGCAGCGGAGGGGTCCCTCCCGACTCAGTGACAAGTCATTCCTTGAGATGCAACTCGCTGAATATGAGACATGATTCCAAAGAAACTATTTCATAATGAGGAAAGAATCTTAATTCAATCTGTCCCAATCAATCTATACCGACAATATTTTTAGCGACGTTCTCTACGAACGAGGAACATGGCACGATGTTGGGACGAGGCACCACAGAGGTTGCATCCCATTCAGGTAGTTGTTTGATAATACGATGATATGGTTGGATAGGATATGAAGTCGTCGAGCGAATGGTGCTTCGACAGAGGTGGTAATGTGGGGTTGGCTCAACTGGTATCGGCTAGGCAAGCGAAGAGGAGTCGTGGAGCAGTCAGAGTTGGCGACCCATGGGGGATTGGAAATCGATCGGGTGGAGGGAGAGTTTCACGCAGGGTTCGGCCCATGGGGATTGATTATGGATTAACTAACGTCAGGTTTTGTATATGGACATGAGAAGTTATTGTGTGTATATTTTTTTTTTTTGTGTGTATATATATATATAGATATATATACAATATATATTATATATATATATATATATATATATATACACACAATAACTTCTATATATATATATATATATATATATATATATATATATAAGTTATTGTGTGTATATATATATATATATATATAGTTCTCTACTTATAGTAGCTATTTACATTACAGTTCTCTCTCTCTCTCTCTTTTACTATATATACTTTCTTTCAGTGTTTCATGTATTTTACTCTATTGCATGCTTTATATTCCTTTCTTGATATGAACTGTTGAGATTATGTGCTCGTTCCTGTCCTAACTGGACCTGTTAAAAAATATTACAGAGGATGACGAGGACCTTTTCCCTACCTGTTATGGAGCTGCCATAGATGACACCTGCGACTTGGACCTTCAGCAGGATCCATTAGCAGTAGAGGATGGCACCCATATAGTTTAGGCTAGTTAGCTTAGACTTCTATCTTATTTTGATGTCTTGTCTCATTTGGATACATTTATGTTTATATTTGGGATCTTGTTATTATTCTGGATGTTTGTGGAGATGTTATCTTAGACACTTAGACTTCTTCTCATGTTTGTATCTCGTTTGATGATTTTCGTTATATATCTATCTTTTCGTACTTCTACCTTAGTTGTGATTGAGCTATACATTTCTGTATTGTCCTCCGTTTGGAGTGTATATACTGTACAGGTACCTTATAATTGTTAGATATATGTGACCTAGGACAGCGTTCTATCGCCAACACTGTGGCGACGTAGGCTGGACGTACCCACTTCCCGTGCCCCTACACTGGGTGCGGGTCGTGACACGTTTTTAGTGGTGGCCCATGCAGGTCTCGAGTTATGTAGTGGTATTCGAACTAGAGTATGACTACAGCCTGCAGTAGACATAGGATATAGTTTTGAAGGTACTCAATCACACCTTGGAAAACTCTTATTTGATTCCATCATCAAAATTCTTACTGCATTATTGTCTTTCTTTGAAATAAACTGTCCTCCTTTGACGTTATCGATTCATTCTCAGTAATTGCCTTCTTGTTTGATCTGTCTCCACGATGGTGCAGACATGATCCCATCGCTCTGGACAGAGGGATACTACTGAGAGGTCTGTCATCTTTCGTCCGGCTCAGCCCGGTCAGACAGCTCCCGTGGTACCTTCTCACGTCGAAGTTTCTGCCGTATTCGGGGTGCACCTCCACCTGTTCCGAGATGTTCCTCCGTCATTCCTGATTTTCTCCAACAGCAGCCGCCTTCAAGATCGGTTGACGCAGTGTAGTTGTTCGACTTCTTTCAGAGGATGGTGGAGGCCCAGCAACAACAGTCCGCTCAATTTTAGCAGGGCATAGAGAATGTCCATCAGCTTGCCCTAACGATGGTGGAGAGAGTTATTGCGCAGCCCCAGGAGCCCAGATGCATTCGTATCAGTCGAAGACACCAGATATCCATGAGTTTCGGAAGATGCGCCTACGGGACTTTCGCGGCACAGAGAGGATTCTGTATACGAATGACTGGATAGAGCACATCGAGGAGATCTTCCGATTGGCGGAGATACCAGCTTGACTGTAGATTGAGGCGGCAGGTAGTCAGATGCAGGACCTGGCTTGCACTTAAAACCAGGCGGACCCGAGGGTCTGTACAGAGGGACAGACTTGGACAGCCTTCAAGAAGCTGTTCAAGGAGAAGATTTTCCCTGACACATCTCTTGGTGCCCTAGAGTCATAATTTGAGAGCTTAGTTCTGGACAGTCAGACTGTCGAAGAGTACGCAGGGGAGTTCTGCCATCTGGGCAGATTGGTTGAGGGACTCAGTGAGACAGCGAAGGCTCAGAGATTCTGGAAGGGATTAGTCAAGGAGGTCAAGTCCTTAACTAAGAGTGACCAGAGTGCCTCTTTTGAGGAGATTCTGGTGGGTGCCTTAGCAGCAAGGATAATCTTTAGCTGAACTCAGAGGGGACGAGACGCTCATGGCCAGCAGTAGTGGAGGCCAGCCAAGAGCCTCACTTACAGATTCAGCAACAGCAGCAGCAGGCCTGTTCAACTATTAGTTTCAGGGCTAGGGACATACACTTTACCAGCAGGCACCCAGGCGCAGCCCATTATTGCACTTTCTGAAAGAAGTCGGGTCATGAATGAATGAGTGCAACAAAGACTAGGCAGGTGTTTACTTTGTTGTTCAGCAGAGCATCAGTGTAGGGAGTGCCCCAAGAACCAGACACCATTGACTCAGGCAGTAGCAGGAGCTAGGGCTCCGATAGGGTAGCAGAGGTTTGTCCAGCATCAGCAGCAGGCCAGAGGAGGAGGCCATCAGGGGCGAGCTTTTGCCATGACAGTTAAGGATGCACAGACAGTAGGGGATACTTGCAGATTCTGTTCTTCTCGATTCCATTCCCACTTTTGCCTTATAATAACTGTCTTGAAATTCAATTCCGACAGTTTTATCTACCTCCTTGTTCGTTGATAAATTTGATTCTTAGTATTCTGTGCTGGTTTGATTTTGATTTTTCTAATATAAGTCGTATGGGTTAGGTCACCTCAGTTATGGAATTTAGAATTTTCTACAGTCAATTAGCTAGCATAGTGAGGACATATAGTCATATTTGGACGTATTTTTTGGGCGTGGGAATTTAAGGTTTTTGCGGCCAAGCATGCGGCAATGCGAAAATTTTAAATACCATGATTCTAGAGGTATGTACCATAGTTGGGGACTCTATGATTATCGTAGCCCTGCTTACTAGTATGACAAAGATTCTGAGTCTTATGATTTTGGACAGACGCAATGATTATAGGATTGTATGGTTAGAGACTTTGATTAATTGGGGGTTTGACCTAAAAAGAGTACGACTATCTTAATTTCGAGGACGAAATTCTTCTAAAGAGGGTAGACTTGTAACACCCACTTTCTAAATGAGGGTAATTTTAAACTTTTGAAATTTTAGTCTTTTAATAATGAGATATAAATTATATTATAATTTTTGGTAATTTTTAATTCTTTTAAAATCTATTTTAATGGGTGATTTGTAATTTTGGTGTTTTGTTAGTGAAACCCTAGATACTACTTGACCTAGAGACTAACCATGACCATGGGGATCTAACCATGTGATTAGCGTGATTTATTTCTATATTTTTGCCCAAGGGTATTTTGGTCATTCTAATTTTTGTGAATTATTTATTGCATTGGTGTTGTAATTTTGACTTTTGCTAGTTGTGACTTTAGAGACTAGCCTAGAGTTTGACTTTGACTTTGGTGATTTAGTTAGCATGGTGTGGGACCCTAATCTAACTTATGTTGGTCTTAGTTGACTTGAGTGTGACTAGGGTTCATGAGAGGATTGGAAGAGTTTTGTATTTGGACTTATGACTAAGGGGTTGAGCGAGCTAGCTAATGATCTTGGCCCAAAGACCATTCATATGAAACCCTAACCCTAGCCCTTCATTTGGTCAGCACCATAGCCCACTAATGATCTAATTTCAGCCTATATAATCCCTCTGCATGACCACTTGCCTCTTTTGGAACACCCCCTTGTAGGAAACCCTAATTTCTTTTCCCTTTCATCAAATCTCCCCATTCCTCCACCAAATTAATCCCAATCTTTTGCATTTGGAATGAAATCTACAATAGAGATTGTAGGAGGCTAGCTTGCAAGGAGGAGAGCTCTTTTGGACTTTGCTTGAGGAAGAAGACTTCTCAATTTGGGACTTTTTCTTAGAGATTGGCTTTCTATAGGTAATACCTTCAAATCACCTCTAAATCCAGATTTTTTTTCCATAGATGCATTCATCTAGGTGTCCCCTAGCTGTTGGTGTAGTTTGGTAGGAATTAGAATTTGTTTGGGGTCTGTATCGGACACGTATCCGTGTGTGTGCATAAGTGTTCATGAAATATTTGAATGGAATTCGTTTTGTTATTTTTGAAATCTATTTGAATAGGATTATAGATCTATAGGTATGTATCATTTTTTGTGAGAACTGAGCATACTTTCGTGTCGTGTCCGTGTCCAAAATCGACATGGACACGTAGCACGAGCAGTGTGTTCGGTGCCCTGCTACTCGCGTGTCCTAGCGGACACGACACGGCACCCCGACACCTGAAATTTGGTGTGTGGGTGCGGGCAAGCACTGACACGACACATATCAAATTTGAGGTGATTTAATCGAGTGGATTGGGAGAAATCCTACTCGCATTGATTTTGTACTGCACTGTACGAACGTAAGATTCGCGTCTGATACGCGTCTCATTCACTCGACATGACTCATGTGGACACGAGCCAGACACACGAACGCGTAGCCCTATTCCTGGTGAACCCCTAGACACAAGCACGACGTGTCATGTGTCGTGTCGTGCGCACGAGTCCATGACACGCGTACACGAGGAGTTCTTTTGACTGTTTCTGATACTCTGTATTTCACTTGTTTGGACACCTCGTGTCCACTCGTTTGGACATGAGACACCTCCCCCTGACATGTATGCGTGTATGACACGTATGTGCACCTATGATTAGGTTTTTATTGGGTTTCGAAATGATTTGTATTGGTCGGGTTTCATTTTTTTACTGATACTTAATTTATGAGTTCGGGTTTGAGTTAAAACCTGATTTAGGATTTAATTTTAATGCCTATATATATATATATATATATATATATATATATATATATATATATCGTATCCACTCATTTGGACACGAGACAGCTCCCCCTGACACGTATGCGTGCATGACACGTATGTGCACCTCTGATTTAGGTTTTTATTGGGTTTCGAAATGATTTACGTTTTGTATTGGTCGGGTTTCATTTTTTCACTGATACTTAATTTATTGAGTTCGGGTTTGAGTTAAAACCTGATTTAGGATTGATTTGAATGCCTATATATATATATATATATATATATATATATATATATATATATATATATATATATATATATATATATATATATCATTGATTTGAATGCCTATATATATAAAAATATATATATATATATATATATATATATATATATATATATATATATATATATATATATATATATATATATATATATATATATCGTATCCACTCGTTTGGACACGAGACACCTCCCCCTGACACGTATGCGTGCATGACACGTATGTGCACCTCTGATTAAGGTTTTTATTGGGTTTCGAAATGATTTGCGATTTGTATTGATCGGGTTTCATTTTTTTCACTGATACTTAATTTATTGAGTTCAGGTTTGAGTTAAAACCTGATTTAGGATTTGATTTTAATGCATATATATATATATATATATATATATATATATATATATATATATATATCGGTTCTGCTCGGGTCGGATGGCTCCAGCCTTGTGACCCTTCACGTTGCAGGCTTAGCTGATCTCCATCCTGCCTCGCCGGAGGCCACTGGCGCGCAGGAATCTTCTCCCCCTCATGGCGGATTCACTGCCCCCCACCTCCCACCGTCATAACGGTAGCTCCTACCTCCCTCTCTTCCGCTGGTTGCTCTCCTCTCCGCCCCCCCACCCCTCCTCCCCCCGCAGACAACATTGATCTCCTTTCCCGCGGCGGACCGCATCCCCTTCCGATTGTTCCCCCCCATCCGTTTTAGGGACCTAAGTCCATGTCTCGTCCAGCCCCGGATTGAGCCTTCGCCCTCCCTTAGCGGCAACCAGAGCCATCCCGCGGTCAGAGCAGCTTCACTTTCCTTCGCGGCCATGCTTCGCCCGGACTTAGCATCCAGGAAGGATATGCTTGTCCCAGATGTCAATCTCCTAGATATTAAGTATCCTCTGGACTCCCCATTGCCTTCAGTACTGTTCTCCGCCACGAAATTGACATCACTGTCATCATCATTCCCCCACACTTTTGTTCTCAAATTCTCCTCAGGATGTCCCAAACTCGCCAGGGTGGAGGAGGTGATTGCCACTTGGAGACTCTCTGCGGACTACAGAGTGGCACCCCTCAACCCACATTCTCCTCCACCTCTCTTCGGACATTGATCACAGCTCGGTGTGGTCCAAAGACACCTGCAGGGTAGACTCCCACCAGATGAAGATCATCAAGTGGTCAGCAGACTTTAACACCAAAGTTGACTCTGCCATGGTCGCCGCCTGGGTGACCCTGCCTAATCTGCCCCTCATTTGCTTCGTTCCTTCGACCCTGAGGCATATTGCCAACTCTTTCGGGACGTTCGTGGCCATAGCCCCAAAAACCAGCAATCTTACCAAGGCTCACTATGCCAAAATCTGTGTTGAGCTCGACCTTTCCTCTGAACCCCCAAATTTCATCAACCTTGAGTTGGGCAACCAGACTCACACCCAACAAATCATCTATGACAACCACATTTTGTTTTGCAATTATTACAAGCTACATGGACACCTCCCAAAGCATTGCCATCGTCTTCATCCAGAACTCAAGTAGAAACCTGCTCGGAACGATAATATGGCAATAGGGGAGAACGCCCAAATCCTCGCTATTACCTCGTCCGAACTCACAAACAAGATTTGGCTCCAGTGATGGCAAGCAGGATCAAAGCGGATCCCCCAGCAAGGCCATGATCCCCTTCAACACCCAATCCCTCGCCCTATCCAACCAGTTCAACGTCCTAGGATCGAAAGATGAGGAGCTACCAACGAAAATTGCCCTTATCCAAGCTGCTCACATCCTCACAGAGACACCCCCAGCCGCGGAGACTGCCGAGGCGATCACTGTCTCCGTAGCAGCAGAACAACCCCGCACCGACGAAGATTCTGTCGAAGCGGCCCTCATGATCCTCGGACCGGACCAGGCTCAGCACGGATTACAGCTTCAAGCAGCAGGTTATCCCCTTCTGCTAGCTGTTACTCTATTTGGCAACGCGAGCGACTCCCTTGTCATCCCAAACGAGGAACCCACCCTGGACTCCACAGGAGACTTGGTCGATCCCTCCGACGACTCCTTCTTCCAGCCTAGCAAGACATCCAATTACGACCCTCCAAACTTGATAACGGCAGAAGTGTCCTCTAGCAAAATTACAGAAAAGAAAGGGGCTGCCGAAACAACAACCATTTGCCCCAGATCCGCCTCCAAGCGGAACAAAAAATTGTCCCCACAATTTCATTAATGTTAAACATCCTCTCCTGGAATGTTCGCGGCCTGGGAAACAAACCTACTTTAAGGAGAGTCTCCAGCCTTCGAAAAATCCACAAGATCGATATCCTCATTATCCTTGAACCCAAAATTCCCCCCAAAAGATTGAAATCTATTCAGCTTCAGCTGAGCCTTCCTTCGGCTATCGCCGGTAGACATGATATCTGGATCCTCGGCTCGGCTTCGTAGTCATCCAGGATTCCGGGCAAACTCTCTCATACTGGCTCGAACACCCCATGCTCCCTAAGTGCGTTATCCTCTCAGTTGTCTATGGCAGCTGTGACATCGTCAACCGAAAGCATCTCTGGAGCGACCTTCTTGATATCCATCACCAAAACATCAACACCCCCTGGCTTTGTATTGGGGATTTTAATGCGATAACCTACAGAGAAGAGAAAATTGGTGGTCGCCCCTTACTTCGGCAATGCAAGACTTCAACAGCTTCATCTTTGATGCTCATCTTTCTCCCCTCCAGTTTTACGACAAAGCTTTCACCTGGTGCAATATGCAGGAAGGTGATCGGCGTCAATACTCCCGGCTGAACAGGGCCCTCACGAATGTTCACTTGCCTGGGATGGGGACCACCATCAACCTATCCCACCTCAACACCACAGAATTCGACCACGCCCCTCTGCTAGTTGAAATTAAAACCAATTCTAATCCGGTAAAAAGAACTTCCGATTCCTCAACTTCTGGACTGAGCACCCCCAATTTTTGGGCATCGTTGCAGAAGTCTAGAATCGGGAGGATTCACCCGACCCACTCGCTCAGGTGAGCAACAGGCTCAAAGCAACCAGGAAAGCCCTGTCGAGTTGGAGCAAACTTGCCTACGGAAACATTTTCCAGGCCGTTAGGGTTGCGGAGGATGATGTTACTCTCGCCGAAGCCAAGTTCGCAGAGGTCCGCACTCCTGAGACCAGGACCACCCTTATCCTCACCAAAGTCATACTCAAATTCAGGATCAAGGTCGATACCGAATTCTGGAAGCAGAAAGCGAGGTTGAAATGGGACAGCGAGGGGGACAAAACTCGAAATACTTCCATGCATGCGTCAACGGACGTAGACAGAAGCTCTCGATCCACCAGATTGCTGACGATAAAGGAAATATCTGCTCGGATCAAAAGCATCCAAGAGGCTGTGGCAGAGTCTACTCCAAGCTATTTTTCAAAGAGACGGTTACCAGAGATAACTCATTTTTGGACCAAATACCCCCCTCATCAGTGAAATTGACAACGCTCAGCTGGAGCGTCCCCCTTCCGTCCTGGAGGTGGAAGCTGCGGTGTGGGCTCTGGACGAGCACAGTGCGCCCGGCCCGGACGGCTTTACCGGGTCTTCTTTCGTACTTGCTGGAACATTATCAAGCAGGACATCACCGACAGCTATTGCTTTTTTCCAAGGAGCTACTTACCCCAAAGCCATATCCAGTGCCAAGCTGATCCTAATCCCGAAGAAAGCAAACCCGGAGTCTTTTCGTGACTTTCGACCCATCAGTCTGTGCACCTTCACCAACAAGATCATCTCCAAGATTATCGTTACCAAAATGGCCGGTATACTCCCTAAAATTATTTTCGAGGAGCAGAGCGGCTTTGTTCGCGGAAGAAACATTCAGGACAATATTATGATGGCCCAAGAGTTAATCACCTGCATGAAGTTTCCTGCTAGGGGAGGCGACATAGCCATCAAACTCGACATGGAGAAAGCTTATGACAGACTGGATTGGCAATTTATGATTTGGGTGTTTAGAGCTTTCAGATTTTCGGAAACCTGGACCAACATCCTGTGGAGATCCATCAGTAACTCGTGGTTTTCTACGGTTATCAATGGTCAAACTGAAGGGTTCTTCAAATCCAGCCATGGAGTTAGACAAGGCGATCCTCTTTCCTCAACAGTCTTCATCATTGCAGCCGACGCCTTAAGTGGAAACCTTAACCACTTGGTTAGCACTCCGAATTTCTAGCACTATCACACCGCTAGTGGTTGTCCGATCATCACCCACCTAGCCTTTACTAACGATATTCTCATCTTCTCCTCCGGGGACGTTGGAGCGGTGGAAGTAGTCCACAATACACTGCAGTGGTACTCGAGGTACTCCGGCCAGAAAATCAATCCCTCCAAGAGCATTATCTACGCCCACCACAACATCAAAAGAGAGCAAGCGGTTAATCTATCTAAATTGACATCCATCGTTGTGGCTCAACCTCCTTTCCACTATCTGAGATGCCCCCGGGTATACGGGAAATCCAACAGTGGCATCTTTGAGGATTTGATTTCTAGAATCAGAAAGAAGCTAGAAGGGTGGCACAACGCCACCTTATCCCCGGGCGTAAGATGATCCTCATCCAACATGTGCTCACTTCTATCCCCATCCATACCCTAGCCGCGTGCTCCCCGCCTAAGAAGGTACTCTCTACGATCGAACAGATCTTCTGTGATTTCTTCTGGGGGCATTGTAACGGCCAAGACAAGCATCACTAGGCTAGTTGGGACTCAATGGCTCGTCCTTCAGCAGAGGGGGGCATTGGTTTCACCAAACTCTCCCATATCATCAACGCTTTCTCAATAAAGTTATGGTAGAAGCTCCGTACGAGCAACAACTTATGGACCAGATTTATGAAGGCCAGGTACTTCAAGCACATTCACCCGTCTGTGGCCATCCACAACAGCAGATCCTCGGCTGTATGGCGTCGGATCCTTAACGGGCGAGACCTCGTCGAGCCAGTGATGAGACTTCAACTGGAGGATGGTGAATCTGATCCATTCCTGGAGCGATGGGTCGGGGACAACTTGATACCGAACATCATGGAGACCTTGAGAGACAGGATCAGAGACTTGTGGAACCCCACTAGCAATGACAGGGACTGGGACAAGATCCGTGCTTGGTCCGACAACGAAGTGGCAGAAAGCTTATGTCTTAGCGGATTGACTCTCGTCGTGCAGCCGACGAGTTGCGATGGTCGATCGAGGCTTTGGGGGTTTTCTCGGTTAGATTGGCGCACACTGCCGTCTAAGGGATAGGGATGCTGCACCCCACCATCGCTCCCTACTGGCATACTTGTATTCCTAAGAAATGGTCTTTCCTTATGTGGGAGCCATTCGTAAGAAACTACCCACCGACGATATTCTCAACACCATTGGGATTAGTTTACCTTCCGCATGCACTTGCTGCTCAGATCGTCAGACAGAGATGATAGACCACATCTTCTGCCAAAGGAACCTGTCAGGCCATATCTGGAGGACCCTCAACCGGCTCTGCAGTATCGACCCGAGCGGCGACGCTTCCACGATCTTACGACCTTCTGGGCCTCAGCTTCCCATGGCCACCAGATCGTCGCAGCGGCCGCGACATGGGTGATTTGGAAGAACCGCAACAAAGCGATTTACGAAGGTCACCAATTCACCGTAGACCAACTATTGCAGGAAGTTTTTCGCTCATAAACGGAGTACCTGTGCCCCACAGCCCGAGGGATTTCTGGTCTGCTCTCCTCCCCTAGCCCGGTTGTTTGGGTTGTTTTGTCCTCCCTTTTTGTTTTTTGTTGGTATACTTGTATAGGATTTCTCATTTTGCGCCTTGTACTTGTTTGGGCTTCGATATTTTGAGCCTTGATTAATAAAATAGAGGGGTTTTCCAAATATATATATATATATATATATATATATATATATATATGTGTGTGTGTGTGTGTGTGTGTGTGTATGTGTTAACTGACTTGATTATAGTTTGAGTTTAGGTCTTATTTAAAAATCGATTTTTGAATTCAAAGCTATGGTTTTGATCGGGTTTTGATTTTAGTTTTTCTCTGATACTCCTGTCTTTGAACAGTGAGTTTGAAAAAGGATTTTCAATATTTTGAGATGAATTCTCATGTCTCATTGTTTGAAATATACATTTGGTTCAGGGTTGATTGGTTACTGATTTTGTGACTCGAAGTTGGTATTGAAAATTGGGTTTTCAAAACCTGAGAGGGCATTATCCTGAGAACACAGTCCCTATGTTCAGTCTCATTCCGATTTTCCTTTTCCTCCTTGAATGCATGATAATGCAGGTACTGTTACACCCTTATTTGCCATAAACCTGAGAATAACTGAACCTATAACTTGAGGCTCTTGACTATACACACACCCACCCTTAACACACACACATTTGACTAAGATACACACACACCCTCTCACTCTTTCACTCTCACTCTTTCAGCCCCACTGTCATAGTATACCTTTCTTTTCCATCATGCATATACATATATAAGATCGTATGTAGTTCATTATCAGGTTTGATTGGATGTGTATCTCAGTTTTAGTTTAGGTTCTTTGATTCAGTTTTAGGTTTAATGTTTTGGATTTTGTTGATTGGGTTAACATGTTAAATTGATAACTGAGATTGAATGTGATGTGTATAGATAGATGGATATATATAATGAAATGAATAATGTAGACTATATATGTGATATGAATACATATATATAATGTATGTAAGGTATAGATGCAATGTAAGAACACATGTAATGTATGTATGTAAACATGTATGTATGCATGTATGTAGGTATGGTATATAGACTTGTGTGGTTCATTTGGGCTTAGTAATGTGTTCGAGTGCTAGCCTAGGCTTGGTTAGGCTTAGTGAGACTTGTTGGACTAGGTTTAGACCTAGAATAGCTTAGTTGACCTAGTTTGACTGTATAGTTGACTAGAGTTGACCAAACCCTAGACAGTTGACCAAGTTAGCTTAGATGTTGACCTAGTTCGACTAGAAGGTTGACAAGTGTTGACCAAAGTTGACTTTAGTCTAGAATGACCTAGAATTCATATAGAATATATTGTAAAGTTCAATATTACCATTCTGGATATGTTGTGACCTGTTGCTCTAAATAGGACTCATCTACTCTGTTTGGACATCTACACTTACCAGATACTCAGGATATCAGGCGAGTACATTCTCTGATCATTTCATACTTGTTAGGATTTATATTCTTGCTGTAGATTACTTTACTTGATGTTGTCACGTTGTTAACACGGATTAGTACTATATGGATCTTTACATTGAGATGTTATCCCCCTCGGAAGCATCGGATACATCATATCATGTGCATTTCACTTTTATCATGTACTCTTATGCTTTCATTATTCTTGTACA